>BMAT01005907.1:193554-208349 GCA_019649035.1 Elysia marginata | reverse complement strand
ATATATATTTGAAGGTCTGCGCCTGTAGTGTTAAGTTCCTTCTTTATAAACCTATGGTATGAGGATCGGACAAAACATCATCGAAAATTTAATAATAAAGGAATAAAAAAAGATTAACTTTTTTATGCAACAAGTGAAATCTGTTTTGGGTGTACCAAAACATGTATAACACAAAAAGATTCGGCACATCAGGACAAAAAGTAATTTGCTGATAATAATTGAATGTCGGTTTCGATGAATTAGGCAGCATTATTTAATTCCAATGCGACAGTATGTATCCATCTAAATGGAAAAAGGTTGGTCTCCGTTGGTTACGCTTCGAAAGCGTCAAAGAATTGTTTCGAGGCTCATTTAGCTATAAAAAAAGTTAGGGATATAGAGACGAATTTTTATGCAGCCCAAGGTATTGTTTTTATAAATCTTGTTGGAATATGTAGACCCCCACCCCACCCCCACCCCCCAAAACAAGAAAGAAAAAAACAATATATTTTCATTTTTTACACATCAAAGTGTTCACTATCCTCAGCAATATTGTGTGTGAGTAGGTCGACTATTATAAGGTCTCGGGTTTTTAACTCATTCTGCCCGTTTCCACATTCATGTTTGACTGCTTTCCAGTTCCCCCTCGCTCCCATGCCTGCTCTGTCGGCGTGAGTGTTGAAATTGGTAAAGAGATCTGTATTATTTAATTGTTTGGCGAATTAATTAATTTTCAAACTCATTTTTACAGCGGATGCATGAACGCGAGCGTGCGGCAGCTTTGCGCTTGTGCGTAAGATTTTGAACAGGAGGAATTTCATGATTGAATCCCAAATCCTCATAAAAGTCAAGCACACCACCTGCACGGAGAGAGAGGCAAATCTCACTCCTGTCTTACTATTTTTTGTTAGAATTACACTTAATCGAAACAAAAATACTTTTAAAAACAAAAAAGAAGTTTATGAAGCCAATTGAAGTGGTCTAGTCTCAAGCCATTTGGCGTAATAAATAACACGAAGATCGAGCAATTTGGACTTTACTCTAACGAAGTTTAACGTTAATACACGTTCTATGAGATAGAGTAACGCGCCATGCGTTTCTAGCATGCTTGAGAATTAGTTGTGACTCTTTATTGGTTTGTTAGGCCTAAACGAATAAATTTTTCTAAACATTTGGAAATTATGCTACTGTTGTCTTGCTTACAAAGGTAGCCTCAAATCCATTCAACATATTTCTGCCAAGATAACTTGGATAATTAAACTTCAGCCGCATTAAACCAAATTATAAGCTGGGATTTCAAATGATTTATAAATGAGGATAACACAGTCTACCTGAGAACAAAGGTAATCGCAAGCCAAATTCCAACGGTGCAAGGCATTTTGGCAAAAAGTAACACGAAGAGCAGCTTTTACATGCGTTGGAGGGGCATTGCCCTATCGAATATCTGGTGCAATCTATCTGGTTTGGGTCCTAAATCCTACTGGGAAAAACTAATGTGACTAGAAATCTCCAAGGCCCACTGTTAGTAGTGCAGTGAGCCATGTAATAGTTACGTGTTCCCATCAACGGGCCATTGACATTACAAATAAGTTTGGAGAGTTCGAGCGGCTACAGGTAAGAGCTTTTACTAAGAACTCCATAAAAAATAGAAGTGTGGATTATTGTTTCATGCTTAGTGTGTTAGTATACTTTGGCTTAAAGAAAAGATACCAAAGCATGTAAAGTAGGAAAAAGGGGGTAGCATTCTCTTTTATTCCTACGTGAGAACGAAAAATGCATATATATGTATTTGGTTACTACATGCCTGCTTAATCGGCCTGCATCTTTTCAATGGATGTGTGGATGCCAAAGTATTAAAATAAAGAGATGGCTGCAATGATAATGAAATCGCTAATTTATTTCTCAATTTTGTTAAAGTTTTGTCTACGTAGATAATTATATCCGATTTCTTTATCAAACTGTAACTAACCCTAAAGTCGAGAGAGTGTAATATTTTGCGGGAATGCACTACAGAATGATCCGATAGGGATCGTCTGTTACGTGTCTGAACCCGTTTATGTTGGTCATGAGAAGATTTTCAATCTAAACACACACCTCTGCACTTTCAGATTGATAAAGTTTTTTGTTTCTTAAAGATGAGACAATTAATACAACTATTGAGCACAATTAAAATAGTTTTTTTTGACGATTCCCCCTCTATTTATATAATAACATAGCTATTGCGATATATTATAAAAGGTACCTAGCAATAGTTTAATTTTTGGTGTAACTTGCTGCAAAAATAGTTATTGAATTTGATAATGCGGATCGGGTGGGTTCCAGATTTCATATCAAGTTTTCACAAAGGCAGTAGGTGACTCACTTTATTACACGAGGCAGCCAGCAGTAGAGTAGGTTATTACCTCACTGTGGGCCTATTATTTGGGGATTTTTCGGCTCCACAACTGATATTATCCTTTATTATGCATACGTTCATCGAGCTAATTCTTTGTAGGCTAGAGTACTATAACAGACTAATACCAGTCACACAAATATCTAATATAACTAATCACTTCTTCATTCGTTTATCAAAGGCGTTACCACACAACGTTGAAGGGCTTTATTAAACGAAAGGTCTATCCGCCCGGCGGTACAAATATTACTTCGAAGTCATCATGAAAAACTAGGTTAATTTTCCCCTCACGCGCGCATGAAATGGGTTTTGTATGTCTAATCTGGCTTTTCAGGTACAAGTGCCGATCAAGATGAACTCGCATGATGCCTCTTGGTACACTGCTGTTTATCCTGATAAAAATACCGTTTTTTGCTCTAGGTAAGGTGTGACTTATGTTCTGAGAAAGCAGCACTCTAAAAGAGTCATTTTGCTCAAAGGAACCGGGTGGTCTCAACAACAACAAAAAATTTTTTATTTATTCCACAACACCACATATTCAGCTGCACTTTATCAAGAGTGCTTTAGAGTTTGTGAACGATCCTTAAAATCTAATGGGATTTCAAATAAGTGCGTATATATTGCAGTACTCAAACAAATAAAGAAAACAAGATGCCCATTGCCTTCTTCAGCACAACGCCCAATGCAAAGTTTACATCTTTATCAAAATAGACCAAACACAATAGACCAAATTCGCGCCACGTTTGATTTCAGAAGAATACAGTACGGCTGCCCTTCAGTGTCTCGAAGTCTAGTATCCCACGAGCTCCAGGCATTGTCTTTTGCTAGCCCTAGGTTTCTATTATGTAGGTCCATAACTTATGGACAGTGCTTGCCCAAAGCGAAAAAAAAAGTGAGCTAAGTTTGGGAAATCTGCTATCGCCGTTGCGTGATTCCGACGTGCTAACTACTGAGCCACGCAAAACGCAATACACATTACTGAAATATCTTTCTCATGATAAAATTTATGTACATATCGAATCGGTCAACATTAAAGGATAATACTTAAGAGTTAGACCCAACTATAAATCAATTCAACCACTTTCCACAACTGCATATTAAACTTAAAAAACTATAAACAGCTTCGCAGACATTCCATTCTTTAAAAAAACGAAAGGCAAAGCCATTTGATTTAAATTAAATCTAGGAGTTTAAACGTACTTTAATGTGCTCATCCTTCTTTGTGCTTACTGAATGCCTAGTTTGTAGAATATATTGAAGAGCAATTATGAAACGAGCTAGTTAAGGCGAAAATGAACTCTTGCATTATTTCAATTGCCAACATTTACTTACAAATTAATTATAATGATGTTGCATTTGGGAGCTATCCGGAAGTAAGTCTGAGAAGAGCTTGTTCATTAAAAGTGTCAAAACAGCTTTGAACCTCCAAGAGTTAACATTCCTTTTCAAGTATCCCAAATGTTCATAATATGTGGTTAATTTTTTTTATAAAATGTAAAATAGTCATGAGATCTTTACTGGTTTATTAATTTTGTAACAAAAATTATTTTAAAAATTATTTCATATATTTAGCCCTCCCAATATACAATTCCCCATCAACTTGCAGGTATTTTCTTTTTTTCAATTAACATTTAACGAATCGTCACAAATACTAGTATGAGTGTACCAGAGCCGCGTTGTGGTCTTAATGTAGTAGTACACACTCAGCTCTGGAACCTGGAAGCCCCAGGTTCGAGGCCTGTCTAGGCAGATGGGCAAGTAGTTCTTAGGGACGACTCTTTGTACACGTTTCCTCGCCCCAAACTCGGGTTTGAAGGAGTACTCAACTTTAGGCGGTGAAACCGAAAAATGTTATCAGTATGGTACTGCTTCTTGCTGTTCTTTAAGTTCAGAAGGTAATTCTTGGCACTGGCCTGTTGGAGAACTCTGGTAAAAGGCTAAGAGCATCTTAATTGATAAGGCGCTTTATAAGGCCCATCACGACTTAACATAGGCTTACTGAACACAAGTTGAATTTTACCAATATGTCTGGGAACACCAGTCGATGAATCTTGAGCTAATACTGGCGGCGAGAACAGAAAATTCTGCACAGGGGAGGTGAATGGTTTGTTTAATTTGTTTTGACTTATGAACTTAATGACCAATGTAGTGATCTTTTCGCTTTCAATAATGCCTCAAAGTGTAATCGTCAGGCGACTCTAGGTCTAGACGAATCAATGAATGCGACTACAAGCCACTTAAAATTTGGACTCAAATAATCTGGACTTTTTTACATAGGGCTGCTTCCCGTCAACAACTTAACAGTGTCACAGGTATTTATGAATTGTGTAACAGTAATAGATTTGGTTGGTTGTTTGAATTTTAATGTCCCTTTTCAACTACAAGGCTATATCAGATACGGCGACTGGGACAATGGAAAGCGTGCTGCCACTCGGTGATGTAAGGAGCGCTTGCATACACCACACCCAGTCACATTATCCTTACACCGGGCCGACCAGACTTAACCCTAAATCCATAATGCCAGACACTAGGCGGATTAGCTCCTAATACCAATTTTATAGTCCTTGGTTTGACTCGGCCGGGGATCGAAACACGCACCTCCCGATCTCTAAGAGAGTGTCTTACCGCTGGGCTACAAAGCCGGTAAACAGTAATAGCAAAGGCACTGACTTTTACGCAGGCCTATTTTTCTTGGATTGAGTCAATATTAATTTCTTTTCAAAGACCAGTGCAGAAGTTGTAGTAGTAGCAGCAGCAGCAGCAGAAGCATTAGCAGCAGCAGCAGCAGCATTAGCAGCAGCAGCAGTAGCAGTAGTAGTAGTAGTAGTAGTAGTAGTAGTAGTAGTAACCCCTACCCACTGCCCCTGCCCCGCCCCATATCTGAAACCAACGTGTCCCATCAAATCGTTCTCCCCAGAGCCTTTTACGCATTGAGGACTGTGCTGAAAGAAGAACTTAAAAAAAGGGTTGACAAAACGTATTAGTGGTTAAGTCACGGTGTACGCTCGAATCTCGATCAGTGATCAGTGAGCGTTAGAGACACGTTAATACTGCAATGGAGCGTGAGGTAATAGATCTAATAGGCCGCAGCTTTATTAGGAAAGGTTAAATGATCCGCTAAGCCTATCTAGAGAGCGAGACCAGTGTTAGCCCTGCTTCATCATCATCATTATTATTATTATTACTATTATTATTGTTATTGTTATTATTATTATTTTCATTTTTACTGCTGTTATTATTCTTACTAGCTGAATGCCCGATAATTCTAAAGTTGAAGTAGACACCTCAATACAATAGTTCACAGGACCTCTTTGTATACCACATTTCTGGTTCTTCCATTTGTTGACAGGTGGTGTATCGATGTTGAGTCGCCAGTACTTGATAGAGCAACATAAAGTATCCCATGGCTGAAAATTGATTGGAGTAGATGGATATCAACAATTTTCAAAGACTTTCCTTGCGCTTTATTGGTGTAGACATTATAGTGATAAAGTATAGATCTAGATTTTGACAGAAAGGCCTTGCCTTCTCGAGATTCCTTCTGTCGCATCATGTAAGATTGTGATCTAGATCTAAGAATAAGACTTAAGACCACAATGTTTATCATTATCGTTTTCAATAATAAGAGGGCTATTGGGATGAAGGGATATTGTGATATATAAGAAAACCTGATATGAATCTGGATCTTAGACTTATGGGTACAAAATTTTTTTTCAAAAACTCGTCTCCGCAACAACAAAAAATTCACGTTCACAGGATTCGAGCCATACCTCCTGAGTCTGAGGCAACAGCGCTACCAACTAAGCTAAAGCTTGTGGTGTCAATGGGACGATTACAAACAACATTAAAATTATTTTTCTAATGCTTTCTAATTGAAAATTGGGGTAATCTAGATCTATGTATCACGATCCAGAATCTAGATATAATCTATATCTACCACCAGTAGCATCTATTGCATTTCCATGTTTAAATCTTCCAAATTACCCAACCTATTTGAGTACTATGTTTACACCTAACACTCCTACAAGGACTTTAAGATCAGTGAAGAAAAATTTGTTAGTCTAGAAAAAATTGAAAACCTATGGGGACAGAGCTTTTACTTTCCAGGGCCCAGATGTTTGGAACCGTCTGCCCTTGTCAGTCCAACAGTTTGAATCATTATCTAGATTTAAATCAGTTCTGAAGACATACTTGTTTAAAAACTAAGTCATTATCAGAAATTTATTAGGAATCCTAAATTCACAAATTCTCCTGTTCACGTTTTCTTGCATTTGATATATCTACCTTTATCTTTCAATTGATTTTTCTTTCAAATTTCAATTGTCTACGTTATCCATGATCCAACTTCTATGAAAGAAATTGTGAAGCTTTTATTTTGTCAAGCGCTTTGATACTTTATTTTATTATAAATAGCGCTATATAAATCTAGATATTATCAATTTTATTATTATTAGATCTTTTTTAGATAAAAAAAAGTCTACATTCAACACACTAACCAACTTTCATAGGTTGTAGCTCTAATTTTAGATCAAGATCTAGATCCGTAGAAGTGAGAGAAATACCAAGCCTTGCCCAAGCCGGTCCAAGGCAACTTACATGAAGGCGATTACAAATAACTGTGGTTCTCGAATGTGATCACGTGACATGAAATGGCTGTTGTTAAAACACGGAGTATTTTATAATATATGTTCTGACACTTGCCGTTTGTTTCATGTGCTCATCTGGTCATTTTTTTTCTTAAAATCAAAGTAAAAAAATTCAAACTGTATTAAGTGAAAATTGGAGGCAAATCGGTTCAGATGTAATGTCTGAGGGCAATTCTGGGGTGAATTATTTTAAATATAAAGATTATTATTATTATTATTATTATTATTATTATTATTATTATTATTATTATCATTATTATTATTAATATCATTATTATTATCATTATTTTTTAAGCGTTAGGTTTCGATAAATGCTGTGTTTCCAGAAACGACGAACTCGTGTGGGTTAAACTGATAGTAGATAAATCAATTGGGCCGGTCACTGAGGACGTTCCCTATATCGCGAAGCACCCAACGCGTGTTAAAGTAAACGAATGAACGTGTTTAAACTTTGGCTGGCTTGCCCCGAAAAAAAACTCAGACGGGGGTATTTTTTCACGCACATATTTTCAACAAACTGTTATTTTGATAAAGGAAAGCAGAATGATAACAAACACTTCAAAATTAATTTTTTACAAAAAATTCGGTAACTTTTGCATTCATTTTTCCCTTAACGATGCGACTATCTCGGCCAAGTTTACCGTTTCCGAGGCACACCCACATCTTTGTCAAATGGGGTCGAGTTGCGAGTCGTATTTCACCGACCTTGCGTTTTGCTACCCGGGGGTTTCACACGTCCAGCATAACTGAAGGGTCTCCAGGCAAATAGCAACAAATGTTATACTAAAAAAGCTGACAAAATGGCAAAAACTCTGGCTCTGGGTTTCCCTTCTTTGTCCTTATATTTCTGTCTCGCATAATCGGCTGTTAAAACCACAATGTGACCATTTTCAAGAATTGATATTTCTAACTTAATGACAATATGGAAAAATATAAGGTATGATGTTTTCACCTAAAATCTCAAAATTTTTTAAATTGATGCGTCTCATTTTGCCCTAAAACCCTTCAAGTTGAACATGGCAAACAATGTGAAATTCAAGTTATACGTTCAGTCACACTTCGTGGGCAAAAAATGCAAACCGTGTATGTCTCATTTTTCCAGGAGGTGAAAAAAAACGTCAGAGTATAGCCGTCTACAAAAGTAATCGCCAACTCGCGATTTTCGAGAGTCATGCGGACAAGTACGATAAACAGTGTTTTTTTTTTTTGTACAGCGCACAATAGCTCCGAACTGTCTTTGTGCGGTACAAGACCATAAAAGAGTGCGGTACAAGGACATAAAAGTGTGCAGTACAAGGCCATAAAAGTGTGCGGTACAAGACCATAAAAGAGTGCGGTACAAGGCCATAAAAGTGTGCAGTACAAGGCCATAAAAGTGTGCAGTACAAGGCCATAAAAGAGTGCGGTAAAAGGCCATAAAGAACAATATTAATCATACTTGTCTACTCATAATCTTGTTAACCGCGAGCTGCAGTTCACGGGAAAAATGGTTTTGCATGGGTTTTGCAAATCACAGACTACAGACAGCAAACCAGGACGGTCACATTGTGATTTTCAGAGCTCTCTACTTTCAGTTTCAGATATACATGCTTCATTCACACGACTTTTAATGGGTAGTTTTACCTCGCAACAGATTTAAACTACCTTGGAAGGAAATGGTTTTGTAGTTTTTATGGTGAAGAAGAAGGTTCACAAAATTTCGGACACAGACCAACACCTTTTGCGATTTTCACATACGAGTTGCGAACACTTACAAGTAGTACAAAATACTAGTTACTGTAAAAATGTTTTCATAATTTTACAGTTTTACAAATATACCTTTTTTTCTCCAATTACCTATCACCGCGTAAAAAAAGCCCCCACTCCCTTTTTCTCCCCCAGTCCGTGCTCTTTCCATCCAGAATCGAATCAGCGGTTTTCTGTAGAGATCATATTTGACCTCCAAGCTTTAACCCACTGAGGTCACACGGTATGCTGTCACAAGATGTAAAAAAAAAGGAAAGGTTAACTCATCAGGGGTGAAGTCATTGTGTGAGCTCGAACATCGATCAGTGATCAGTGAGCTGTAGAGACTCGGTGGTACCGCCCCGCAGCGTGGGGTAATAATTGTCCGCTGCCCTACTGGGAAAGGTGAAACGATGCGCGCAGTGGGTGACAGTGTTCGCGTTCTGGTGTTATCCCTGAAGTCGATTGTGTAAATTAACCCTGGTCGATAGCACTCGATGGACGAGTGCAATTATATCAGACACTAAAATACACAATGTTAAAATAATTTAGAAAAAAAATATAAGTCTGCAATTACACCCAAAATTCAAAACGATGTGTAACCATTACCATAACTAAAAAAAAAAATAAAAAACTTATTCGTTAAATAATTTGTTAGCACAGACATTTTTCATACACCACATAGAGGTTTTAATGAAAGAAGAGGTATGAATAAAACATAAAGAGGGCGGTAGAAGCTAGAAACGTAAGTTAAAGCGATTGAAAGGTAGACAAATACAAATACAGAAATTCAAGTCCGAACATAAGTGAACATCTTTCTTGCACATAACGGGAAAAATAAGAAACGATCATGTAAGTCTTAGTTGTACTACGTCAATTTTTTTCAAGCCAAGAAAAGTTTTAGAGAACGATAGACCGATATAATTATTATTTGTGAAATCTCATTGTCTTATCGGACTTTAATTAAACAGCGGGGTGTTATGTCGCCTTCAAATACTAAGAAATATACATAAGAGTAGTGGCATTGAGCAATATCAAAATTACGGGGGGTGAAGAAGCTACCATTGTAAACACTATAAAGATTTCTTAAAATTACATAATTTTTTATAAAAAAAAAAGTAGTGAGTGCGAGCACTAGATCTAATTTTAGAGCTTTTAGCACTGTTTCGAATCAAACAGGCTACGGTTAGAACAAGTCTTAAAGTGTGAAATTTATGGTGCGAAGTTGGTTGAAAATTTTGTGTCAATTAGCATAGCACAGCAGTGCACATAACCCATGTTAGAAACGCTTTAAAACATGACTTGTTAGACAAAAATGTCCAATTTCTTGCGATGGTGAAAAATGGATCGTTTTCAGCCGGATTAGAGAGGATTAAATACCTGTGCACAATTTGGCCCCTTCGGTACTCTTGAACAATCGCAGCCCTTAGAGACTTTGCCAGGCCGGCAGAAATATATCGATATCGACTTCTGTAACAGTTTCATTCTAAAACCAACTAAAACCAAATGAAGATATTGATATTGATATATTTCTATCGACCTAGCAAAGTCTCTAGGGACCGTAGTTGTTCAAGAGTGTTGACCGTCAGATCATAACACTTTTTTTTCAGGGTGACACACCAACCCTGAACAACGTTTGAGTTCTGCTCTTGCGCCGAGACCACCAAACTGAGAAGGCGCTGTTGCCTAAATTAACAAAACAAAACACGTATGAGTGTTGCATGTATTGATCTAACTCATTTGAATTTAGAGCATTTTAGAGAATTTAAAACTCATTGTCGACGAGTGCACCGGTCAACTCAATATCCAATGTTCAACGTAGGACTGAGAAATGTCTTCACATCCAGTGACTTGGCCTTTACTCCAGCAGTTCCCGATGTGTTCTTGTCTTGGTTGTAAAATAACCTTGGAGAAATTAAAGTGGAGCATGATGTGTTTTCACCGGATCCCATTGCAAATTAGGCGAGCTAATAAGAGAAAGTGAATGCACATTAAAGGGAGTGGTACCCAGAGAGCATGTATACAGATTAAAGAGAGGGAGAAGAAACATAAAATACATGGCATGGGATAGCCAATTGAAATGAAGAGTGAGATAGCTACAATCGTTGCTATGGAACTGTTTCAGTACTAAACTTGTTTTTGTGTAAAATTCAGAAGGTGGGCTCACCAGTGAAATCTTCTGTTGACAAGGTAGTTTATTCAAATACCTTCAGTGCTAAATCTAGGCCTAAAAGCTCACCATTGTGTAACGGGAACTACTCTGAAAGAATTTTTTTAAGTTTATAGAACAATTCCATGGGGAAAATTAGTAATATATAGAGAAAGAAGAAAAGAGAAATAGACAAAATGTTAATCAAAGACAGATTAAAAAAAACCAGAAAAGAAGACAGGCTTAAGGAAAGAAGACGACAAATTAGGTATTGATAGAGCCTACAATGTATGAGGACAAAAAGGAATGCAGCTTTTGACAAAGCCCAGAGGTGACTAGCACCACAAAATGGTGAGATAAAATAATTACTTAGATGCAAAAAAAACAACAACAACAAAAAAAAACCTTCCACGAAGAGCGTTGAGCAGTTCTCACCTGGCTCCACAAATTTGGTTCATTAGTTTAAGTGCTGCGCAGCGGCCTACCTCGGTTCTGCCTTACATCCCAATCATCAGCAAATCAATCATTTGACTCACGGACAATAGCTCAGTCATGACAGCACCTTTTTAATTTAATTCTTGAGCACTCTTCTTCGCCGAGGCTTTTCCGGCTTGCCAGTGGCAGCCGCGCCACCCCACCAAAATTAAAATCACGGCACTGTTTGTGCTGCATAACGCCTCATTAATTTCACACTATAAAAGTGATTGATTTGGTTCTCATTGTGTTTCGGGGCTCTAGTCCTTAGGTCTAGTAGCTGAACTTTGAACCAATTGTGTCGCTATGCATAAAAAATAATGCAGAAAAAAAGAAACGTTAAATCGTGGAGAGCATCGAGAATGACTCAGTGCAAAAGTCAATGGCCTCTGGGGTTTGTGGGTGCAGGGAAGGGAAGGCGGTGAAATAAAAAGGTTTGGTGGAAGTTTGGACCCAAGGCCGATTTTACACTGCGATGATGGATTACCAAGAGGAATAGATTTAAAAGTATGGGGAGTTAATTCTGTGAGGTCCGTTTTTATGTAAATTTTGCGTATACCAAACTGTCCGTAAATTTCAAAATCCTTTTTAAGGTAGCATGAATCATCACTCGATCATAACTTCAGTCCCTTATTTTCTACTTCTCTCTTACCTAATTTTCTTTCTCTTCTCCTGAGTGTAACGGTCTATCTACTTATCTCTCTGTCTTTTAAGTATTTGTTATCTGTCTAAGTACTTAATTTCCTACTTAAGTTTCTATTTGTCTATCTATCTATCTATCTATCTATCTATCTATCTATCTATCTATCTATTTATCTATCTATCTATCATCTTTTTCTATCCTTTCTCTCTACTCTTCCATAAATGACAGCCATTCTTTCCTCATGTACTTTCTTTACCATGGACTCCTATTTAATCTGACGATTGGTTGGGAAAATTGTAAAGGAAGTGCTGGAATGACGCTATAGAAGAAAACAACACAGAGAAAGTCGCATAGAAGTATTAATAAATTATGGTAAAATGTAAACTCTTGACAATTCTTTGAATTAATTTTGAGAAAGCATCCGGCAAAATATATAGACAGCAAGAGCTAGAGAAGCGAACGGCACAAATAGAGAGAGAGAGAGAAAGAGGGAGAGAGAGAGACAGATACGAAGAGAGAGAAGGAGGGGGAATTGGAGTTAACCAAAGGTATAAAAACGAAGTTTTCAATAATAATTTAAAGAAATAATAGAGCACTAAAATGCAAAGAGAATGAGTACATTACAATCGTAATAAATACAAAAAAATATCGATCAGTGCTCGCTATATCTACTGAGAGAGACAGAGAGTGAGATTGAGACACAGATAAGAAAGTAGAAAAAAGAATAAGAGGTAACTAACGTGCTAAAGAGAAAGGCAGAAAGCAGATGAGGAGAAAAATAGAAATGGAGAGAAGAACAGACAGATAGACCCCACGCATCTCTTTTCCATTGATTGTGGGTTTTCTAACGAGTGACTCCAATCGAAGTCTCGGTTGGTCATGCAAACAAACCGCTGTGTTTGTCCCAATCACATTGAAAACGTTTTAAGTAGGACATACAATTTCACACAAAAAATGGAAATAACAGATTAGAGTGATTCTAGTGTTACGCGGTGAACTCGCAGAGGACAAACAGCGTTCGGATCAGGGTTTTCCCAATTTTGAATCCTAAGAAAGACATTTAAGGTCTCTTAAAATCTTCTTTATATCGATTTTATCACCTGCCCGAGTACGTATTAAGTTGGTGTCCAGATATGAGTTGAGTGTGTTTTACGTAATATACCTTTTTACCATTTAGATGCGTTCTGGTGGAGTAGAGCTCTTTTGCGCAATGGTTTAATGTCCAACTGGGAACCTCCGCCATCTTGATAGTAAAACGCTTTTATGCAATTAATCTTCTAGCTGTAACACATTCAGCCAATGCGTTATGCAGAATACAGATCACCTTTTTGTGTAAAGTTTCGTGGACATCCAGTTTAGCTAAGGACATGTCTAGAACACTTACGTAAAATCGTTGAAGAATTTTGAGGGAACAAAAGTGTTGTGGGAGAAAAGTTTGCTTAGGCTTACATTGACAGTATAATTATCATGCTATATCGAAAAAACAATACTTTTCTATTGAAGTATCTATCTTGTACGACTAGTTGTGGCAAAATACCCACATAAAGTAATATTTTAAAAGAGTCAGTATGGCTATAAATATCCAAGGAAGCAAAAAGCAGTGCTAAAGCAAGGACCGGGACCTCTTTTTGAAAGACATAATACTGCAATATAACAGCTTTATGTAAAATTTTTAAAAAGTTGAAAGTATAAAACAATGAC
The DNA here is from genome assembly GCA_019649035.1 of Elysia marginata. NCBI lineage: Eukaryota > Metazoa > Mollusca > Gastropoda > Plakobranchidae > Elysia > Elysia marginata. The sequence goes on along the minus strand of BMAT01005907.1, from coordinate 194,640 downwards.
TCAAAAAAAAACAAACAAAAAAAATAACAAAACCCGTAAATTTCATCCCCTAAACCAACTCTGTATTTATAAAAAAAATATAGAATGTGTGATTTTAGATGATATATCAGGCAATATGATGTACCATTATCGGCATTTATTTCCTCAATCTAAACATGTTTTCCAAACAAATACCAACACATCTGAAACCGCAGTAATTCAACCTCTCTAGTCATGATACAAACACGTACTGCTATCCTGACTTGTTGAGACCGCTTTTCTCATGCTTGGTGATATTTTTTTGTTAACAAGGATATAATTGCTTTAAATACTTTAACAACGATTTTTTTCTCTGCTGATAGTACAAGAGCAGGTCACGACTTATAGATCTAGTGGCAGTGGAATCAGGTGGAGATGAACAACAGCAACAACAAGAACAAAACAAACAGCCGTTTTAAGGAAGACTATCGTATCTCCATCGTGGAAAGTTGTTCAGGACAGCCAAAAAACAACAAAAATTTGATCAAACTTTGTTTATAATTATGATAAATTAAAATTATGTTAACGCAAAAAGGGTCGGGATAGAAAACTCTAATCTGGTAATCTGGACAGAAAGATGCGCGTTGGGCCTCTTTTCACTCTAATGTGCTGATACAAATACCAGATTTTGCCATTTCTGCACAAACGATGTTTTTCCTTAAAACGGCAGAAAAATCGTAGCCTCACTGCAAAGCTAGGTGTAAAGGTATTTATACGGCATTGCCGAACTAGACCTGCAAAAGACGAAATCAGTGTAGAATAGCACATGTTTCAGATAGAAAGGGAGCGATTAGATCGGCCAGCATTGAGAACAGTTGGCGACTTTTAAATAACAAAAACCCTGTTTTCTTTTATTGGTTTACAGAAACCTACTTTTTAACGTACGGCTGTGGACAGCACCCCGAGGTTCCGGTTAGGGCTATTTTTAGAATGATGGTTTGTTTGTTTTTTTTTTAGCAGACTTCCGCAGTGGTTGTTGCGAATGTAAACAAAACCGGTGGGGCGTCGGCTAAGAGTAAAGTGGTAGGATATTGTGTAAAAACACTGCGCATCCACTAGACTAAGACT
>BMAT01005907.1:178474-188917 GCA_019649035.1 Elysia marginata | reverse complement strand
CACACACGTTCCTTACCTTTCTCCTTTCTCTGCCTCAAGTCTATATTCTCTCTCTATTTTTTATGTCTCCCTGGGTTTATCCAACTCTAAACTTACTTATCTTTCTTTGAAGCTCAATTTATCTCCTTCATGTTCTGTCCTTTATATTTCTCCTCTCAATATTTTTCCTCTTTTTTTCTTTGCTTCTCTTTTCCCACTTTAATCCCCGTCTTAATGTCTTCAATATTTTTTTCTATCTTATAAATTTGCTATTTTCTTCTTCTCAACTTCTATTTCCTAGATACGCCTCTGTTTTTTTTTGTTGTTGTATTTTTCTCACTTCCTCCCTTTCCTTCTATGTCTTAATTTCTTAATCACATTCTTATCCCCATTCCGCTTTCCTTTAATAATTTGAACTTTTATTTCTCCTCTCTTTGACGTTATTCTTATGACTTCTGGTAGCGTTGTTTTAGTTTTTATGGCAAACTTGTCTATTTTTCTCCTTTTTCACTTGTAAAACACAGATGAAAACGATTTCCCTCATTTCGGACAAAGACAAAGACTTCTACTTTTCTATTTTCTCCATATGAGAGATCTATATCCACTGAGGCAACACAAAAAAAGAACAGTAATGTAAAGATGTTTTTTAAAAGCGATCAATATTTACGAATCATTTCTTTAAAATGATTATAGCAAACATTAGGTGCAAAAGGATCACAGATAAGATTTAGTTGTCGTTTGTAAAGGTGCTGAAACAAAGCGGCGACGATAAAAACGCTCTTCTGGTGGCTGAAACGATCTTTCTGAACCCCACTTTCAGGTTCAAATATCTTAGGAAAACTCGAATCTGTCATCATACGCTCCAGGTATACATTTTTCGATTTAAACCCCCGCTCCCCATCCCTCTCTCTCTCTCTCTCTCTCTCTCTCTCTCTCTCTCTCTCTCTCTCTCTCTCTCTCTTTCTTTCTTCGCATTTATGGTTATGGCAAGGCAAATTATTTTGCTCTCGTAAAAAATTGTCTTTTTCCTACATTCGCTGAAGGGCGATACAGTTTCTTGTAAAATGTACCTTGATAAAGAAAAAGTTAAAGAGAAATATAGTTCACCGTTATTTAAATGTTTACTTTTCGCTAAAAAGAGTTATTGATACATTCGGACTTATAAATCTGCTTTTATTTCTGCATGCATAGAGTTTTAACAAGAGCCTTAAAAGATTTCAGAGGGAGCTATTATAAAATAATGAAAGTTGTTAAATTGTCTCGACATACAAACATCGTAAAAAAGAAATTAGGAAATAAAGAATCGCTCAATAAATAAAACAAGAAGTGAAAACATTCTTCAATTCCCTAGTTGTTTGAGCACTAGCTCTCATGTAACATTTTTCACCTTACTTTTTTAAAACGCCGAACCATTGATTCGTTGATTATCTGAGGCACGTGAACGAGCAATTCTCGTGTCATTGATCCCAATGGTCTTTAAATCCTACTTAGGTCGGTAACACGAACGAGATACGAGATATTGTAAAGAAAAAAAGAAGCTTATCACAGGTTACGAAGAGGAAACAAATTTTTCAAACTTTGAATAAAGCAGAGACGCATCAGTTTTGTAATCAACGGATGAAGCAGTTCACATTTCTGTTGAATTTTCTTCGTGACCGCAGTTTTATCCTTCCCACATTGATTACTGGCACGTTTTGAGAAACATGTGCATGGTTTAATGAACTGGGTTATAAATCTCGCTACAGAAAATAATTTCATGCACATCACGTGACAGACATTTTGTGATTAAAAATATAGATCATGTAATTAGCGGCGGTTAAATCGTAGTGGCGACATAGTTAAATAAAAAAACAACTTTGGAGTCACCTGAGCCCTTGTTTGTTCTAACTCAGAAACTTTGTAAACTTGTAATGATGAAATTTGAATGTCTCACAGCAAGGAAAGCATAGAGCAACCCAGACCTGAAAAAATAGAACTTTAGTTACATGATTAAAAATCAGTTTAATCGGGGTCCTACCAACTACCGCCCTGAGCCATCTAGAAAGCAAGACTAATGAGGATTGTTACTAATTGCCGTCTGGGACCCATGGAGGTTCAATTCAATATCTAGATCTGCGTGTTTCACAACATTTCCCCTGACAGACCATAACATTCCAAAAACAATATACTCAACGACAACGACTACAAAAAGCAATATTGCAATATCTCTCACAGGCACTTACAGAATTGCACCCAACAGTACAAAATGAAGGCATAAAATCTGGAGTATCAGCCCTTTAAAGAAGAGATATGAAGGGCTCCTGGGGGCTTCGTTCGTCTCCGGATGGCAATTAGTAGAACTGGTTATATAGAAATAAGACTATATACCAGAATTTCTTCTGATATTTTAAACATGGATTCGGAACAAAAAAGGGTGATAAGGCCGTCAGTGTAGATTTTAAAGTAAGTCAATAATCCGAATCACAATACATCAAAGGCAAGCATTTCTTCGCATTTTATACTTAAAAAGATGTATCCTATGCTTTTTAGCAAAATTTCTTTGGTCCAAAAGCTGTCGCACTGGGATTTCGTTTCTAGGTTACCACAGTTCCATTTAGAGTATTTTTTAATCACGAGATATTTTCCAAATATTTATAGGGCTTTAAATAGTATTTACAAACTTAGTTGAGGTACAAGGAAAATTAACTAAATTTTACATCCACACCTCGACAAGACAAAGGGCTCGAATATTTACTAAATGCAGCAATTTGACTATTTTAGCAAATGCTCTAGGCCTACCAATAGGCCTTTTATACCAAGATGTATTTTAAATACAAATTAAGATAAACTATGTTTATGACATTACATTATTCGTTTTCTTTTTATATCTTTAAAAATAGAGTTGAAGAGAAAAACAAAGTTTCTGCAAATTTAGAACAAGACTAAAAAGTATGAAAACATCAGTTAGTGATATGCTTGCATGAGTTAACAATGTAGCAAAAACTAGTCAAGAAGTAACTTTAAATTTATGCTAAAAATTAAAAAAAAATATGATAAAGATCATCAGTGGTAACAATCCAAAAATTTGAGTCATTTTTCATTGAAAAACCCTGGTTTTTTTTCACCTCAGCGATAAACGATGACTCAAAAGAGTAACTTGTAATGCTAAAAAGAAGGCTTTAAAAGCCCAAAATATATGGGTAGATCACTTTTAAACTCTACCGTGTGCGACTAAAAGCTTAATAAAGAAGAGATTTATCTTGAGTAAAGCACTGCTTTGTTTCAGTTTGTGATTGGGAATTCTTTTTTATCAGAAGAGTTAACCCCCTTGAAAAATTGTAAAGTTAAATTTGAAACAAGAAATACAAAAAGATCATTGATTACTATACTGGGAAGACCCTACCACTGCCGAAAGAATGCGTCGCAAACTGAATTTAGTTGATAAGATTTAGACTGACTGTAAAACATGAAAATACAGTTCAAAGAGGATGTGCTGAAAAGAAAAAGAAAGAGTAACAAAAAGACAGGCACACAGACAGATGGTGCGCAAAGAGAGAGAGAGAGAGAGAGAGAGAGAGAGAGTGAGAGTGAGAGAGAGACTAAAAGAATGGAAAGACGAAAGTGTAAAAAGAGGTAGATAAAGAAAGATAACGAGCAAGATCGGCAGACAGAAGTAACAAACAGAGTAAGGACTCTGAAAAGGTCTCCCATTATCATTATATCAAAACCCTTAATTTTAAAACATGAACTTATCGATTCCCTTTATACCTTAATAATATCTTTAAAAACAAAATGATTCAAAAACAGTACAAAAAGTAGAAGCATTTTACTGAACAGTCGTTTGCAATTTTTCAGTTGAGGAGAAAAAGGCGAGAAAGAGGGCGGGGTGGGGGGCGGGGGTTGGGAAGGCATTTGCTTTCTATATCAAAAGAGTCCTGAACGTGTTAAAGGGAGGGAAAGACATAAAGAAAGATACATATATTTATTTTCAGAAAAAAAAATGTTATGTATTTTCAGCATCTATTACCAAACAAACTTTTGAATTTAAAGTGCAGTGTTTTTATAAGAAAAAACAGACGAAGAGAACTCGAGTTAAAAAAAACCTCTATGTGTACTCTTTACATCAACGTATTTTCGCAAGGCGGTTGATAACCGAAGCCTATTGACATTGAGGATTACGTTAAGCAACCAATAAGGGAAGTGGCAAACTATGTTACTTCTCAAAGAAGTTTGATGGCATAGAAGTGGCCTCTCTTGATTGTGCAAACTGGAGCAATGAATCTCGAAATAAATCGAGGCCTAAAATAGAAATACATTATGAAAGAAAACACATTCTTTCGGTTCCTATTTTTACTTTTCGTTACGCAAAAAGATAAGAAAGCGACATAAAAACGTAAAAATAGTATTCATTGACAGAGAGATGATTGATGGGTGTATCAACCGATCGCAAGATTGGTAGATAGAAAGATAGATAGATAGACAGACAGATAAATGGATAGGTAGATACTTTCCTAAAGTTAAGCGCTCTGTTGATGGTGTTATCTGCACCAAACCTATAATATATAGAAAGATATATAGATGGATAGATAGATAGACAGAGAGACAGGCAGATAGATAAATAGATGGATAGAAAGATAGATAGATAGATAGATAGACAGATAAAATTGCAGGTTATTGATATTATGAAAAGTAGTGCTCGACTTGTCTGAGGAGCTCTCGTATGCATAATAGCCTTGCCCTGCCATAGTTTTGTGACGATGCTGTGTTTCTTGCCGTTTCGTGGGTCGACATTTCTTCAGGCGACTGTTTACTTTCTGTTTCACCGTCAGGCTTGTCTATATAGATATATAAATAGATAGTCTAAAGCCATCTGTATTGTGTAATAACACCTTTGTCTTGCTGTCTTGATGACAGTTCAGCAGGCAACTAGTTGGATCGTTGCCCAGTCATGATCTAGAGGCGAGGATAAAGACAAATAGTTTAGGTGAGAAAAAAAGAACAAGAGAAAGACTGCGGAAAAAGGTTCTAGGACGTAACTAGAAAGCAAGTCTAAATATTCCTGTCTACATATCTCATATCTGCTGTGTGTCAAACCATCTCTCCTCTTTCTACTCTCTCTCTCTCTCTCTCTCTCTCTCTCTCTCTCTCTCTCACACACACACACACACACACAAACAGTATCTATCTACGCCAATCCGACTTTATTTTTATCTGACTTTCCTTCTCTTTCTTTCTCTTTCTTTCTCTTTCTATCTCCCTCTCTTGCCTTTTTTTTCCTTTTCTTTTTCCTCGTTCAGTCGTATCTGACTTTTCCTTCCTTCTTTTCATTTCTCCATTAATTCCTAGTTCCTGCCTTTTACTCGTTATTTTTCCTCGGAGGCGTGTCACTCTTCTTTTCATTTTATTGGCATCTTCTCTTTGCTCGCTCTCTCTATCTAATCTCGTTCCATTTTTCCATCCTTTCACCGTTTCCTCAACCTTCAAACACTGCTTTCTCTGTCACAAAAAGCAATAACTCAATTTATGCTGATGATTAAATTTTCAATATTAAAATTTGTTAGCTGCAAAATGGCGAAAAGGCAGGAAAGCAAAAAACAAAATAAGAGAGAGATATGATGAGAGAGAGAAAGAGAGATAGAGAGAGAAGCACTGAAAAGACAATCGTAAAGATAGAAGGAAAGGAAAATAACAGAAAATAAGGGAAAGGATGCAGGAGAAACCAAAATTAAGAGTAGTGAATAGAAGGCAGATAGAGAGAAAAAAGAGAGGTAGAAAATTTAAAAGAGAGGGAGAAAGAGAAAGAGAGGGAGGAGCGACTATAAAAGAAAAGCAAGAATTTAAGAAAGGGTAAGAAAAAGAAAATCAAGAATTTAAGAAAGGATAAGAAAAAGAAAATCAAGAATTTAAGAAAGGATAAGAAAAAGAAAACCAAGAACTTAAGAAAGGATAAGAAAAACAAAAGCAATAATTTAAGCAAGTATTAGAAAGAGGATATAATAAAAAGGTAGAAAGGAGACAAGTTAAATATAAACAGGAAACAAGAAAGAGCAAGGGATAGACAGGCAGAGAGAGAGAGAGAGAGAGAGAGAGAGAGAGAGAGAGAGGAGGGGTATTGGATGAAGGTATTCTGCAGTTAACCTATCGGCCTGAAAAGATACACCTCCGCCCCCGACAACAACTCACACAGTTAATAACTTTGCTTTTTCCTGCTCTAATTACTTAAGAACAAGATACAGCGATGCTATTAAAGACTCACATTAGATGATACAAGCCTTTTAGCCTTGTACGCCAAAGTAATAACTAATTTACGCTTACAAGTCACTGTCCAGCGACAATCGTTTTTCTTTTAGCCCTACCGATTCGTGCCCCGCCCTGAGTTAGTTTGGCGGTAGGTTAGAGTCTGCATTTTGCCAGTGCAATATAACGTTAGCAGTTCGACTCATCTTAAGCATCTCACGTATGTGACATTTGGAGGGGTGTCAGGGTAACAACAAAGCTCGCTCACGCTCATCATTGATGGCTAGGTCAATAAAACCGACTTCTCACAATATTTTTGTCTATTTTTTATTTGTGTGTGAGATGAGAGAGTATGAGCCGTCGCGAATTGCGTGCTATGACGGTGTTCGCATAGAAACTGAGTACTCTCAACCCGGAAGAAAAAGAAAATTGCTAGGATACGCCAGTAATTTCAACATCAGTTTGGATAGATATGGGTTTAATATGTCGGGGCAATCTGTAGACATCATATATCTTACCACAACAGCGAGTGAATGATTATGCAGTTCTAAAACAAGAATGTCATCATAAAGGTCGGAGTTCAACTTTCTTTGAAATAAAGACAATGGAAAACCTTTCAGATCTTTGGGTGACTGCTATATTTGATCTTTTATGGATAAGCCAAATAGCGAGAATTTATTAATGTTTTGGTGTTCCTTTGCACGCATTGAAAACAAGAACTAATTTTTCCCATTAAGGTTCTAATTATGATTTTTTTGTTAGTTCATCAACCGAGAGAAATTTCCTTTTTTAGATAAATTTTTGAAGCGGTGGAATTGCACCCTATGTATATAACACTCATCTTACAATGTCTGATAACACCATTTGGTGCAATTGCGTTTTGAAATTATGTGATTTCTAGAGCCGATTTTTAAAAACATTTCGATTATCATATCAGCACTCGAGCGATTTAGAAGTAACATAACTACGTCCTCCGTGGAAAACAAGTCAGTGGCCAGTCACGCCCAGGAAGACGCAGAGTTTGTGACGCTGCACAAGAGCTGAAGCATGAAAGAATGTGGAAATTACAGAACCATCGTCATCAGCGATGCCATCAATGTTTGGCAAATGATTATTTTGAATAGAATACAATTGAAAGTGGAGACAGATCTGTCCGATTGCCAGGCTGGGAAAACAACCAACATAGGGACAATAGATATGCTCTTCACTCAGCATGGCCTGTTGGAAAAACGTGAAATGCATAACAAGAGGCTTTTGTCACTTTCCTTTCCTACAGTGAACCCTTCGACAGTGCTTCAACATCAAAATTTCTTTAGCCTGATGAAAAAGCTAGCTTTTCCAAAACACATAGTCTCTTTAGTGATAGCTTTTTACTAAGGAAAAAAAAGAAACCATCAGATGGTGTGGCATGAACTCTCCATACTTTGATATCGAAAACGGCGCCGCCTTGGCAGCAAACTTTCACCTCAGCTCTTCATACAAGTAACTCAAGAGGTAGGCATACTCGTAAGCGTCGTGGGTATCAAAATAAGAGGGCGCAATGTTACAGACATAAGACACACAAATAACAACGCACTACTTTCTGATTTATTCCAAGCCATTGCTCTATGTCTTGGTCGCATCTTCTTGACGGTCTTTCACTTCTGTTCCCATTATGGTTTTTTTCTTCTAAAGATTCATGACGCTAAAAATGTCCGAAATAATTGAGTTTCAGTCTTTTGATTTTCGCAAGAAAGTTTGTAGGCCTACCTTTATACCGATTCTTCTGTTAGGCGTATGTATACTGCAAAAGTTTCCTGTTTTATCTGATTTAGAAAGACGAAATGCGTGTACTGCCAGTCTTATCTATGTTTCATGCTTTTAACGTATAGGATAGCGTGGGGGCGGGGGGGGATTCTATACTTCAAAGTACTATCAGTATTGAGATTTCCAGATCCTAAACATTTTTTTTCACTTTAGATGTTGACGATGCTAACCTCTTTTTTTCTTTTCAGGAAGTGTTATCCATTTGCTTCTAATCCAAGGTATTCAAAACTATTTCACTTTATATTTCTTCTCCGCCTCCTTTTTTGCTGCTGTGAGTGTCCATGATTTTGGTTTTAGTAACGTTTAGGTGAAGAGTATATTCTAGCTGTGCTCTTTGACCTCCAGGTTTTCTGAATCGATTTGGTTTTGTACACAAGAGTACTGCCTCACCGGCATATCTCAGGTCTCTTGAGGGAAACAAATAGGTTGTTGCTCGTTGCATCTTGAGTCATGCCTCACTTCTCTTATTTTTCTGCACCTAAGCCAGAAAATGAGGTGTTAATAGTTATACTTAAAAGAGAAGGTGATAAGAATGATGCTGAACAGATGAGGTGGGCATAAAATTATGTGATAATAGCAAGCAAAACTTTCACATGTAGATTGGGGTGGGGGCGTGGTTCAGTATTTAGCCCGTGGGGCACTTAGTCTAGAGTTTCGGGTTTCAAATCCCAATCAAGACTCAATTTTTTTTTGTAATTTTAATTGGGAAAGCAATTTATGCATATTTTTCCTGTCCACTCACCTGTACTAAATATGAGTCCCTGGCTATACAGGCAGTGCTTGAAATTTGTGGAATGCTAGTACTTGAGCGGCGCATTAGTGGCAGCCATGATGCAATGTTGAGGAAAAAAATGATGAGCCGAATTAGATTTGGTGCGTATCGGTCACCTAGGGGAAAGATGCAGTCTTGCGTCTTTATTCGATGAAGAGAAAATCATCATCTTGATGTGTGGCGTCATTTCAATAATTTTTGTACGCATTACTTTTATTAAAAGTTTTAAAAAATTTCACAACAAAAAAAGAAAAATTAGGATCGAAAGGAATATGTACAAATCTTATTTCAGGTGCCTTGAGAAAGTGTTGAATGGTGTTATTGTTGCGCTTCTAAAATGTTTTGTTCTAAGGCAAAGGGTTGTTCACCAAAAGATTTTTTTTAGAATTTAATAGGTATTAAAATAGGATGGAATCGGGTGAATACCTGAAATTACCTTTCTGTCGAGATTTTACAGGTGGATCAAATTGTGCAAAAAGGATTTTAGCTACATTTTCCAATTCCTTGAAACAAAAAAATGTTGCATAGGCAGGGGCATTTTTGTTGTGAACAGGTGCCCTGTTCAATCTAATACTGTGAGATTGATGAGCTAACTGCTTCTTCTAAGATCTACAGCTCAGAACCAATACTTCGTATTGCTAGTGACTTGAAAAAGTAGTTGTATTTAAATCAAATTTATTGCCTTGAGGCCTGTAACAATAGATTTAAGGAAGACTAAAATCTTGGTACCCCATAACTTCCTAAAAGAGAACAACAACAAAAACAGTAGGGAGTGGAGACACCTTGTCTCAAATAAGCATAGATCATACTAGCGGAGGACTCCGCCGTCCAACTAAAATATCGCGATATTAATAATTTCATCCACCATAGGATCCCAGGTTTAAAATACTTTAGGCCTACGCCAATTTTTAGAGATACGCAAAGACAAAAAAGAACTTGAACATTACAAAGCAAATTAAATTACATGAATGTGCTCTCAGCAATTCATTTCATGCAGTAAAACAGAGTTTATTAGGTAACAAAGTTTATGTAGGATAGCTGACATTACTTTAAAACTCCTTTCAAATCTCACTTATTCTTTCAATGATATAGTCCAACAATACGCACATATAAATACGGATATACAAAAAAGTAGATACAAACAATGTCTAAAATATTGAACTAGACGAATCCTTTTCAGCAACGCATACTCTAGATACACGTTCAAAGAAAACAAATGACAAAACATAGAAGATGTTTCTAAAATTCCAGCACGTTCAACATAACAATGAATCTACACGTCGAAACTGCTACAAGAAAGAAAAATAAACGAACAAGAAAATTAGCCGAGCGCCCCATAACTTGGCGGATAAAGTTATCCCGTTAATGTTTTGCACAGAATAGTTCTACTCTGAAAACCTAGATTCCTTGTTTGTAAAGAAAATATACTTTGAGGTTGATAGGCTAACTGTTGCAGCTTAACTTACAAGATCTTAGCTAAGTTTTTTCTCTAGCTGTGAAATCTAGTAGATCCAGAAGGGAATGTGAGGACGTCTGTCTTGTTCACCTCTGGGGAGGAAATGGAGCGAGGAGATTAAAGACGTAGAATATATCTTGCCTGTTGTATGTTTCATTCAGTTTTTCTTTCTTTTTTTGTAGCTGTTGTCAATGTTTTTATGTTTGTTTGTTTT
>BMAT01005907.1:159390-169813 GCA_019649035.1 Elysia marginata | reverse complement strand
GATGTTTTTCTGCGACTGACCGTAAGTGATATTTCATGTTCTGTTCAACTCTAATACCCTTTCAGTGAGAAAACATTTGTTCGTGAATATTTCAAGAAATAATCATGATCAATTTTTACTTCAAAGCAAGAAGGATTTCGTGGTCGTTTTGTTCCCATGTTTACATATCGACAATCTCTTTGAGGAAATGAAAAGGACAATCCATCAAGGTTTGTTGGAAATAACAAGTAGATCGATAAATTTAAAGAATATAAACACGTCTCGTAAAAGAGATGGACGATAAAAATCTTAACTTTCAATATCAAGGAAAGAAAAAAATAACACTTAAGGTGTTTATTTCGAGTAAAGAAAGGAATTTAATTAACTTTTTTTTTCTTAAAAAAGTGTCAAATTTTCTACATGTTTATTTCGGAGTTTTCATTGTCACATATTTTCCAGTTGTTACACGAAAGGTTGTAAATCGCAAAAAGAGGAAGATTAAACCCTGAAAATAAATCAGAATGGCATTACTGCATAAATTATAATGTTGAAGTGTCTTTGCAATGGACGGCAGGAAAAAGCGGTGGGAGTTGTTACCACTAAAGATAATTTTCGAACATTTTGGATCACTAAAGGTTATTGCTTAAAGTTTTGTTTAACATAAAATGGAAAGTACAAAGGCTTTCACAGCTGCTCGTGCTTTGACATGATTATTTTCGTCGCTTGGGTTGCTTAGGTCAAAGTGTCGAACATACCTTGGATAATATTATCTACGAGGTGGATGTTGAACAATATATTATTTTTTAAGAATACGCTCGTACGCGGTTTCATATTCTAAAACAGTTTACGCTGTAACCCCCGTGTGACAATAATGTATTTTCGATGATAGATAATAGCTTACTTGGCAAGCCTATAAAAAGCTCTCTTTAGAAATAAACATAATCTATGCTTTATGCATAAAATTATTTTACTTTTTTCAAATAGAGAAGGAAATAAGAACACTATTCAGTGAGGTTGCGGCTAAGCCAACACATCAGTTTTAAACACTTTTATTATGATTTCCGATTTATAAACTCTACATTTTATTACAAATAACAGTAAACGGCAACGACCGTTAGAATATCCAGGTAATATTCTAACTTGTATAACAGTAGACATACACTATTAATTTTTTTTCTTCAAAAATTGGATGTGTAAAATAGCTAAGAGAGATTTGTTTTCTTCTTTCTGTTTCTTCGTCTGCGTTCATTTTTATGGGGGTGAGACCAGGATATCTGTCCTCTCAATGAAATCAGCTGCTGTCTGGAGGTCTTGAAGGTTTCCCCAGAGCTTCTGCTGTAGACTCAGTTCTGTTGGCCATGTCTGGCAAAGGGGACAGTACTTTTGGACATGTTGTATGTCCCGCATGCCACTTCAGCAAGGACATTCATCTGTGTGAGACACTCTCAGGCGATGGAAATGGTTTAGTAGCCTGCGTTGTCCAATGCGAATGCGGAAAACTGTAGTTTGATGCCTACGTGGGATTTTATAGATGGGGCCTTCCAATCTATGTAGAATCATATGTTGTTAAACAGTCAAAAAAAAATTGCCCAAAATATCAAACTTTAAATATGCAAGTTTAGCCGCTGTGGTCTTCTATATGGGTTTTAAAAATCAAGATATTTTAAATTAAAAACTCTACAATTCTAACTCAATTAATCGAGCGAGACATACATATCTATCGCATTTGGCCAATAAATAAGTTTTTTGGTGTTTAAATGATATTTCGTCTTGTCGCAGGGCGGATAAATGGATAAATATCTCGTGAGATAATGATTTGCTGTGCGCTATGGTTTACACAATGTTTAATGAAAGTACCCGTATATACACATATTCATCTCATGCTCTTTGCCCCGATACATATAGTCTTTTTTATTGACATTAAATGTCTAGCAAACAGTTCCATTAAATCGGGTATCTCAATTCTTTAATTAACAAGGCCTTGTTATTTTGAATGATGCATTTTCTCAGATGGCTTATTTATTATTTAAAAAAAACTTCAAAACCGAGGATGGCTTTTTACTTTAAAAAGTGAGGGAGTATTTGAAGTTGCATTGACATTTTCTTCCGTTTTTAAGTGCGTAGTTCTCGTTTTTAGTTTTTTTAAGCCCAATTATGCTTTGGTACACAGAATGTTTCATAATTATATTTTTCAAAATACATGCCCAAAATATTCAGCTTTTTCACATCTTTAAATCAAAATAATTTAGAAAACTTGATCCTATTAAGAAATTAAAGAAAAAACGGGCTAAACGCCAAAAAATGATTTCCCAAATTTGAACAATGCAGTTTAGAGTACTCTCAGAAAGCTAGAAGGGAAGATCAAAACAGTATAATAAATTCTTTAACACACAGGGGTTTTTTTGTTTTGCTTTAATGAAACCTGGCAAAGCTGTATTTTACAAATTATTGGGTGTCCACTCTAAGTACCTGACCTAAAAACAACAATCTTTACATTTTAAGAACCGATAATATTTGCTCACACAACGCTAATGTCAGAGGCTAAATACTGATATCATTAAGCAATTAAAACATTGGGAATCATAATTGCTTAACTTCTTTGCATCTTTTAGTTGTCCTCTTTTTTTTTTACTTTAGTTCCAATTTTGCTTGAAACTGAAACGAACATCATATTTTACAACGCAACCAACTACGAGGAATCTTCAAGTGCAGAAGCATTGGCGGTGAAAATGTAAATAGGCTGCGCAACAAGCTCAGACACTGAGCAAATACACCATGAGATGTTCAGGCCGACCGAGAATAAAGTTTACGTCATAAAACGTCAACATATCTTTGCACACAGCAAACACCCCGGAAGTCACCTGCAATGGTTGATAAAACAGACCAATACTTTAGAGAAATGTTTGGAAATACATTTCCTTTAGTGATATGTCTATCATTTCTTTCCAAAGTGCTATACAAGAAAGGTTTTCACAAAATGTTTCAAAGACGGAAAATGAATGCTTAGAGTGATTGATGCTTGTTCAGGAGATGGCTTTCTCGGCTGAAACTCTAAACCTTTTTGGAGTAAAGCAATATTTTACACTTTTATGTGAATTGGTACCACTGATGTTTTATGTTGAGTTAATAAAAAAAACAGTCGACAAACACATAAAGTATAAGAATCTTTCGTGATGGTCGCATGAAAAGATTTGAGAAAATGGAGGACACGAGAAGGTACACAAGTGTGTTTTGATTTCTAAGCAAACGCCCAGTACTCATTTTTAATTCAAAAAAATTGACCATATCCTAGCATACATGATAGTTTATATATTATACGAAGCACTAGCACAAAATATGCTTAATATAACATTCCCTCTCTGAAAAACTTATAGCAACGAAAAACGGGCAAAAAGTTTGAATTATCCTAAAGCTTTCCTTAATTAGAACGACCCAGTTCAAGATACCGTTACCAATAGTTCAGAAGACGACAAGTTGAAAAGAAGTTGTGGTTAATACCTTTATTTATGTCGGTGTTTATTGCGGCCGTGCGAATGAGTTTTTCTAGTTTTAAATTTCAATATAAGATATAGCTGTACTGTAACTCACACGATTAAATATTCGTAATTTATTTTGCAGTGGCTGCTCTAAAATGAACTTCTTAAAAATTTAAGCAACCGATGAATTTGTCTGACTTAGCGTGAATCTTTCAAAATATCATTTTGATCAGCTCACCAAAAGAAACTAATAGCTTTTTAAAGTTAAAAATAAAAAAAAAATATTTCGAACAGTTATTATTCTACTCAGAATCCCTTTGTTTATTGATTTCTTCTTTACAAGAACCCAGTTTTTATTCTGGTTTCAATCCAATGCTGTTCGGACTTAAAATTTCATAGTTTTAAAATCATCTATGATTTGGGCGAACCCAAGTGCAGGAGCATTGGCTGTGAAAATGTAAATAGGCTGCGCAACAAGCTCAGACACTGAGCAAATACACCATGAGATGCTCAGACCGACCGAGAGTAAAGTTTACGTCATATAACATCAACATATATCTTTGCACGCAGCATACATCCTAGTGGTCATATGAAGTGGCTGTTGAATTAAATGGACCAAAATCATACGAGTAGTTATGTTTTAACATTGTATTCTATGCATTTTCTTTGCCTTTGTCTTTCAAAATTCTTGAGCTGCACGGAGGTTTATAGTTGAGCAATGTTTCAGAGGAGGAAAAAGAATGCTTTGGGTGAAACTTGTAAAGGAGGTAGCTTTTCCAGAGTATAACAACGCTAAAATTTTATCAAGAAGTAACTTTAACTTGGGATGATGTAACTGTAGTTTCATATCAAAGAAATTCCGAATAAATGACAAGTACTAACATTATGTTACACGATAATGGCGGCTATGTAAGAGATAACGTGGAGAAGCGATGATGAGAAAAAATAAGAAGACAGAAAAAAAACTATACGAGGGAATATCCTTTTCATTTAAGCATTTCCAGTGCTTAATCAACTGCTGTACAAATATCTTTCTAAAAATAATGGACTACAAAAAAAAAACGCAACGAAATTGCTTTTTCATTGAGAAGACGAATGTGAACAAGAAAAAAAATAACAATGAAAAGGAGAAGTAGATAGAAAAATGAGATAAGACCTAGAACGAGAACAAAGAAGAGAAGAACAAGAATGAGGACAACGAGAAGAGCATTTTTTTCATAATTCGTTTTGCATAATTATGGTCATCTCAATACTCTAGTACAGAGGAAAATATCGCTTTTTTGCGAAAAGCCAAAATAAACAACATTCGTTCAAGTTTTGTGGATTTCATTTACTGAGCATTGTCATAGGCAATACAGCAGTAACATCCATACTCAGAACTTACAAGTAGGATCGCATGGAGAGTGTGGAATGTGCACACAGTAACTTGCAATACAGTTAATAATTGTGCGTTGTTATACCTTGTAAGGCATAGCGAACTGTGTTGGTATGTGAAGTTTGCATTCCATCTCAACCATTTTACTGTTTTGCTGTAGTTCTTTTCAATCTCTTGTAACTTGAAATAACTATGTACTTGGATATGACATGGATACCTGTGCTTGTCCAATATTCATTAATTCCCATGGCCCACTCGCGTGTAGAGATTATATAGTAAACCACAAAGGTAGTCGCTTCAGTTATAATTATTAGATCTTCTGTGCTGAAATTAAGTGGAATATCGTGTCTGCCATTCCTTTGTCCGAGACCTCATTTTGTTTCAACGTGACAACATTCAAAAGGCCTTAATTAAATGAGTAACGCATTAGTTTTCATTTCTGATCCTTTACTCTCAGTTTGAGTTAATATTGGTCAGTTTTCACTCTGCTTCATGAGTTGAGAAAAAAGCGTTTGCTTAAAATATTGTGCAAATTACAGGAACACAAGATAAATAATGAGCCGGAGGTCTGTCAATAGTCTTGATCTCGATCCCCCACCAACTTGAGATCAGGCCCTTAAGTGCAGGCCCTAAACATAATAATTGCGTTTAAAATTATTCAATCTCACCTCAAAATACTATTATGTAAGACTTTTACAAAAGTTTGTTTACATTTAGATGTGTTTGGCACTCACAATAGATTGCGCTGGTTAGAATCTTCTTAGTTGGAATATTAGCAATTTTTAAAAATATTTTTGAGCAAAGGGTCGGCACTATACACGGTAGTATTAAATATGAAGGTCGAAAGATGTGTTCAGCTTTGAGTAGTTGGCCTGGAAACGAGGTCGTTGGGCTGGCTAATCGTTTTAAAATGTCATATCAGATTACTTTTCTTTTAATAATACTCAAAGGAAATAGATCAGTTAGAAAAATTATTCTCTATTTTTTTGCATTTTTGTCTGCCTAGCTTGTTCACACATGATCCTTTGTTGATATAGGCTTGAGATTTGGTTAAAGCTCAGTTTTTAAAAACAAAGACAGTTGTGAGTAAAACTGACAATACTAAAATGATTAGGCCGGCCACATAGGATGTTCACCGTATCATGAAACACCAAAATGCGTGTCAAAGGATATGGGAAAGGAATGAAGCAGTTCATGTTCGAAATTTATGCCAAAAGGCAATGCAGAAAGATACCAAATACATGTACTTCACAAGCTTGCTGTTTTTCAAGCTCATCCACATGCCTATGTGATCAGGGGTTTAATGCATGTTGTGCTCACAGTTTTGCGTATGGCTGGACTGGGGTTTCAGACTTTCTATAGTATGATCCTAGCCTTAAGCAAGTTTTATAATGACGAATAACCAATACGGAAATCTCCTTGCCGGCTCGCGTCCGGTTATCCGTTTTTGCTTTCATATAATGTGTTCCCATATAAACGGTTGTAGGTCTAAGCCTCCGTTGTGAAGAAGCTCAGCAGCGAGAGGCAAACAAATTTGATTATAAGAGCTCTCCCGATCTATCTCTTTTGAGTTTTGAGTTTTTAGTAAAATTAGAACAGAATTGATCTTATCTTACAAGGGCCAACCCTCTCGAATTTTGGTTTTGGGACATGTACTGACGGTGAAGTGTCGGGACTATAGTACAGCTGCCTAGGTGTAGGTGATATATAGACAGAATTCTTTCATAGCCTCCAGTCCAAAGTCTGGGGTCTGCCGTACAGGATGCACGTCGCGTGAAACCGGGCTTAGGGTCCAAAGTTACGTGAAAAGAGAGAATGCTTTGATACAGAAAATTATTCCTTTTTACTCTATCACTTGACACCTAAGAAAACTTGTAAATAAAGAACTTAAATTATAATAAAACTTTGATTACGTATAGCTTTGGGAAGGAACTTTGAAATGTTGTAGTTTAGTATGAAAACCAACGAAATCACCAATGTAAAACAATGTATGGAGTCCAACAAAGGATTTTCTATTCAAGTAATTATGACATAGATCTTTCTTTGGTTACACCGTCCTAGCAAAGCAAAAGGAGGCAGTTACCAGGTAAATTGGCTGGTTTTCCACATCTCATTTAAAATTACACGTTTCTCCATTTAATCAACTTTGGATTTCAGCTTTTTGCGGCTATTTTCCTCTCTGTCGTGTTAAAACAAAAGAAAGTGAAGTATTCTTTCTTCCTTTCCTCTGCAATACTGTTCTTTAAGGGAACACGACAGTATTGTAGTGTGCATTAGAAGGCAAGCGTTTTGATTGTTCCTCCTTCTCAAAATAAATATTTTTTAGGAATTATTTAAGGATGTTATATCTTTAAAAGAGATCATTTTAAAAAAATAAAGATTTTTTAATCGAAATAATCATAAAACAATCAGTTTGGTGCAAAAAGCAAACAGGATGTGTAACTAAGTATGTATTACATTATGTTTGTTTGTTTTGTTGTTTGTTGTTTGTTGTTTTTTTTTTGTTAGGGGGCTGGGGGCGGCGGTTGGTTGTTGTCAGAATACATAATGAATGGCTTCATAGAGGGAAATCTGTTGTGTTTTTTTTTTAGTTTCTAATTTAAAAAAACCTACATTTACACTTTGACATTGAATGATACACTACAGGATCAGTTTTTCTTATGCTTCTAGTGTGCATATTTTCCATCATACTTCATCTTGTGCTATGGTGGAAAAATTCAACCACTTATAAATACAGAGGGGTGGGAAGTATTGTAACAGGCAGAAACTTTCTATTACACAGTCGTTTTTAACCCAATAAAGTAAGCAGATACACAACAGTTTCAGAAAGATTTCACACAAAAAGGCAGAATGAAGACAGAGGGCATATAATTTTATATGCTATGTGAAAAGAGGCGTGAAAGAGAAAGGGTGAGAGAGAGAAGGGGGGGGGTAGAAAGAGAGCGAGATAGAGTGAGAGGGAGGGAGAGAGATACATAGAGTGAGAGAGACCGGCAGACAGAAAGAGAGAGAGGGAGAAGAGGGGGTAGGGAGGGACAGGGAACATTGATCTCACAAAAGGTCCTGAGTTAGCCCGTTTTCCAGTGTTGTTTTGAGTGTCCAGGCCTGTCGAAACCAGGCCGACATAGGCCAGCTGACCCTAGTCTGGAAACATGCTGAGTGGAATTCGATGTTTCCGTTTGAGCCGCGAGGATGTCACATAAATGTCACCAGGACTGATGGGTAAAGAAATAATCAGCGGGTGAATGTTTGTCGATTCATTTATCATTTTTCGGGTTGCCTATATGAAGGCCAGACCATCTCTAGATTATAGACGGTGATGGATTGTTTGTTTAAGACAGGTTGCCCACAGTAGTTTTTAATCAGGGTTTTTGTTTGCATATAATAAAAGTAAAGAAAAGATGTCAGGCAAATCAACACTGTAAAGAGGCAAGACCTGAACGTTCTGGGTTGTATGCTTTGTAAATTTCAGTGACCTTAATTTACATTAGGTGCTTTACTTAATGAGCGATTCGTGGTCATTTAGATACGAAATATCGAACAATTCCTAAGGCATATCTCCGTGATTGGAATACGCCCTTCCAAACCATCTTTAATTTTATTTTATAAGAACACAAAATTGAAAGTTTATCATTATGATTTTTAAATTTATAACGATTAGTTCCGGTGTTATTTATATCCCCAGTAATGTAGAGCCATCTCTTTGTGCACATCGGTTATGTTTTACAAACATTGGTTTACGTTTTGGACAACGTGGTAGAGTGGTTAGATCGTCCGAATCATGATCCGACGATCGCGGGTTCATTTCCGACCATGTTAAGTTGCGATTGCCTTGGGAAAGCAATTTACGCTAAATTTTCCTGTCCACGCAACTGAAAATATGAATAGATTACACAGCTACAGACAGTGCTTGAAATTGTGATATGCGCCTGCAACACCCTGCATATTTGTTAAAGCGGCTTTCAGATGTACTGGTTTGCTGGGGCATTAAAGGCGCTGCTTTTGTGGCAACACAATAACGCTGAGTTGTAAGTGTAAAGAAAATATAATTAAAAAAATAAACTTCGTCTTACAATAGAAAATTTAAATTGATGACACTGTATTGGTTGCTCGGAACTAATCGATTTTGTAGGCAAATTGCTCACTTTGTTTCGACGATGATAATACTTAAAACATATTAATAATGTGTTTTCCACGCAGAAGAGCGTTTGTTAATTAACTCAAAAATTTTAAGAGGGACAAAACCTAAAATGTTTATACTGCAAATGCATTGCAACGCTAATAATCTGTGTTAGTTATAATATGTCTTGATTGTTTGAAACATGGGTCTAGAGTAATGCCATGTTAAACATCTCTGTTGGAGAGAAACAAAGCACATGCTATGTCGCTGCACAGAATAAAAGTGACGGCAACATGGTGTAAGCTATAAAATAGCAAGACAGTGACTAACGTAGAAACTATAAGTTTGGGCTCCGACAAAGGCAGTCATTGATGGCCAATTTCACTTAAAGCTTACTTCAATCCAATGGTAGTTCCGTATCTTAAATCTTTAATTCTCACTGACCTTAATCTTTTTTTTTGTTGTTGTTGCAAAAACACCTCTTATAATTTGGCTGCTGATAATTTGTGAAACATTTCGCAAAACTCCTTCTTTGCCAGCCTGTCTTATTACATGTTTGTAATATATTGACACCACTCTTTTTTGTTCTTTTTTTTAAACAAGTAAGTATTTGTGTGTCTAGCTATCTCCATAATCTTAAAATTGAAAGGAATATCTATGAGTTTAAATTAACGTATCGAACGTTCTTGATTCTTCTTTGTACCTTGCAACGGTGCCAAGTTTCATGACCGTAAAAAGGCCTATAGAGAAATTTGAATTTGTTTTTCTTTTTTCTTACTGAATAAACTGTAACTAATGATTTAAAGACTTGGCAAAAAGTGAGTGGACAAGTATTTTTAACTCTATGTCTCTTTAAAAAGTATATGAATGTTAACAAATGCAAAGTTAAATTGAAATAATGTTGTATTTTTAATAAAAGTGTTTTTTACGAATATATTGTCGTCTAACCTTGAAATGCCCCATCCCTGGCTACCCAGGCTAAAATTGGGTATTTATCTATGTGTACTACAACTTTATAAAGCATCCAAATAACCCAAAATTAGTATACCGGTGAGTAGAGTATTTGATCACGTTATACCGCACACCCCATCCAGGCAGTTGAGATCAACAAGTGTTACTCTTTTGAAACTTCCAACCGCTCTAAGTCCACGAAATTTGAAGCTTCTTTTCCCAAAGAATTGCGGGCTGTAAAATCAGAAGGTTAATTTAAAAGTAAACCCCAGAGTTATTTGTTTAACATTTCTTTTGGGAGCCTGGATTATCATGATGCTTGTTTGTTTTTTTTTTTTTGTTTTTTAGCTTTTTTTCTTGTCTTATCGATGTTTGAGAATGTAAGTAAAGTATGTATGTAATGTTATGTTATTATATATTTTGTTAAGATCTGTACAGCGCTTAGAGTTCTTTGGGGGATTGGGCGCGCTATAAATGCACTGTATTATTATTATTATTATTATTATTATTATTATTATTATT
>BMAT01005907.1:91776-105117 GCA_019649035.1 Elysia marginata | reverse complement strand
GCTCACTTTCTGATTCTGCCAATAAGACAGTGTCGTCTGCGTAACGTAAGTTGACCACAAGACCATGTATATGACGAATAATGCCATTGGGCAGCATCAGGACCTGATGTGTCACAAGCCTTAAATTGTCAGTTTCGGATTCGGTCTGAATCACAACTGTCTAGTCAAATGTAGACCTGAAACGCAGTGGATGGCTGTGATGTGAACCGAAAGTATTGAACTTCTTGACATACTTTACGATACCGTAAAAGAGAGAAGTAAAGCTAAACCGTGTTTATGCCTGACTACACAAGACACCAATAATGTTTTGTGGGGCAACGCTGGTTTGTGCATCGGAATCGCGATCCACAGTTTGAGGGTTCGATTCTCAACTGCGACTCTTCGTGTTGTAATTGCCTTTGAAAAGCAACTTATCCCTATTTTGCTCAGTTCACTCACCTATAAATTGGGTATCTGGCTATAGGCAGTGCTTGAAATGTGTGGAATGTTAGTACTTGAGCGTATAAGAGGCAGCCGTGTTGGCTCTGGTGTGTAATGGCCTGTTGGGGGAAAGGTGTGAAGTCTTGAGACCACATTCGGTTGTGGAAGTCTATAACGATCTTTTTAAAGTGCGTAAAATGTCTTTGATTCAAAGTAAGTTTCAATGCTATCAAACTGAGATATCCTCTTTTTATGGCAGGTGTGAGGGTTTTAAGTACAAACAGAAAAAGAGACTTTCCACGTTGGCGAGCTTTGTAACTTTGTTGAGCACACCTAAAATGGATGTCTAAAGTTTAACCTTAAACGTTCCGCCATTTATTGCACAAGGCCTAGCCTACTTGCCCCTTCAGGAAACGCTGAAAAAAAAACTATAACAGATAGGTATGCCTATAAAATTCAGGCTTCGAGCACAAAAAAAAATAAATTTTAAATGAGGTTGTGTTACAAACCCTTTTTAAAATCATAATTTTGAACTAGTGGGTTTATTCCGCTACATAAACTTTACCCTCTGTCTTATCCAACTTGGGAACATATTGATGTTAACTATCCTGATAATTTTTTGCAGTTCTTGTAATCGCAACGAAAAGTATCTTGTGTTATTCTTTGTCTATTTCTTCAGCTGCTGCTTCCTCTGTCTCTTAAAACTTGGTATAAGTTGACAGGTGCAGACACCAGGCGTTTCGATCTATTCTAAACACACATCATCCTGATCCACTTATCTTAGATAGCAATCTTCCGTGTGTTTATAGCCAACTTTTTAAAAAAGCACTTCTTAATGTTTAATGGAGCAGCGTGGCTCAGTAGTTAGCGCGTCGGACTAGTGATCTGGCGGTTGCAGGTTCGATCCCAACCACGACTCATGCTGTAATTGCCTGAGTAAATCAGTTTATCCACATTTTTTCTCAACTCAACCACCTTTAAAATGGGTACCTAACTTGAAGCAGTGCTTGAAATTTTAATTGAGCAGCCATATTGTAGTTCTCTGAAATGTAAGTTGAATTTGCTTAGGTGTTTATTGGCTTGCTGGGGTAAATTTGTAAAGTATTGAGACCGCCTTCGGTGGTGGAGGACTATAACAATAAGCAAAAAAATGTCTAATGCATTTTAAACTTATCCCAGAAAGAAACTTAAAGGGAACAGATTTTCCATAGTGAGTCATTTGATGAAACTTGTAGTGCGCTTGTTGCTATTGTTTTCCTGAAATTGCATAGCTTTTGTTGTTGTTATTGTTTCATTTTTGTTCTGTTTTATATTTCATTATTTTACAAAACACTTCAGTTACCTACGTTTGTTTTTCGACTCGCTGTACAACTTCAAAATCACTTTCTCTTGGTTAAAAAGCTCAAACAAAGTTAAGTTACTAAGTACTATTCTTCTTTAAGATGGCACGCTGGTTGTTTTTAATAAGGTCTAACAAGATGGTATTTGTACCATGCTATATTGGAGATATTTGAGGCATGACAATGCAAAAGGTCAGATAGAATTCTTGGAGAGAAAAAAGCTTGTTTTTGTGATTCTCCGAACTGACGTCACTGAAAAAGCACGCACGTCATGCAGTCAGACCTGGTCATAGAGTGGTCAATTAGCAGCATAGTCCACATTTCAGGCTGGCAGCACGGGCCAGTTGTTGTTTAGAATAGGTACGAAGCAATATGGCCAATTTGAGCTCTTCGGGACGACGAATTCCGACCTGGGGAGTGCTGAAAAGTAGACTTCTCCTTGGAATTTGTTTCACGCCATGGCGGCAGGAAAACTTTTAAGGGGAGTGAGGTGGAGTTCATGCCATTGTTTATTTGCACTCGGGTTGTTGCCGAATTTGATCCGATGGCTATAATTGTATTAACTAAAATGCCAATCAATAATTATCATCAAAGGAGATTGTATAACATTTATAACGAGTCAAAATTGAGCACCTCATTTATGAGGAGAGTAAAACATTCGATCCTTTGGTCGATTCTCTGCGATGTGGCGTAGTGCATCCAGGTCTTTCTTTAACGTAATTTCCAGTTGTGTGGTGGAATTTTTTCTCATCATTATTCAGGGTTACTGGAATTTTTTTTATGTGGTCTACCTTATGCTTATTCGTTTTCCGAATAGTCGAAGCGCATTGCTTCATTTGCAGGGATGTTTGGGTCTCTCCTTAGTACGTGCCCAAAGAGTCTTCATCTTGATTCAAGCGCGTGCATATTAGAGAAGGGAGCCTGCCTGCACTTTTTGTATAAAGAAGCATTGGATATTATTTTATAGGGTAAGAGAGTCTGAGAACATTTCCTAGTTGTTTTCGATGCAACGACTCCAGTCTGTCCGTGTCTGTTTTGTTTGGAGCCCAGTTGCCGCAGTTGTACATTGTATTGAATATCGATAGGAAACCAAGAAACAATATGCAGGCATAGTTATTTTTTCTAGGCAGATAGACAGGCAGGCAAGCAACTAAAAAAGCAGTCAGAAGATAGATAGATAGATAGGTAGATAAATAGATAGATACGGCAAGAAATACAGTTTCGTGACTAAACAAAGGTAGGGGTAGGCTATTATATATACAAAAGCTCCTAATACAAGTTGAGCACTATATTTCATTATATAAAAAACCTGGAACTTTATAGATAGATAGATAGATAGATAGATAGATAGATAGATAGATAGATAGATAGATAGATAGATAGATAGATATGTACTCCATGTTGTCATCCAGCAATTTTTCCCTTATAAACAAAGACCTAATCTAACGCTGGAGAATCCCCCAATGTCGTTCCTTTTCAAACGAAAATGGCTTCAGTGTGCGGCTGTGCGCGGCGGTTGCTGTTCCCCACGGTGTATACACTCAATGAAGGTGGCGATGTGGAACATGGTAAGCAGATGTGCGGATTCCAAGTTTCCTAAAACCATATTGCATTGTCTCCAGACTGTGTTGATGCTTTTGATACAGCCTTGGCTTCAGTTTCCATAGCAGTGGCAGTTGCTGGTATTGTTACTTTATAAATCTATAGTGGTTTTGCTGCTCGCTGATTCGATTTTTCAACTGCATGGTTTTCCTTATTTACTTGACCGATTTTTGTCTTTTGCAATGAATGAGCATCTTCCGAAAGTTAGGGCAAAATTTGTTAAAAGTACAGCTTTTGAAAAGTGTTTCATTGCCAATAGGAAGACTATGGAAGGGATAAACTGGGTCATAACCAATATAGCTATCTTTCGTTTCGTCTCTATCTGTCCTGTTTTTTTTGTGTATTTTTTTTCTATTTTGTTAAACTTACTAGTGTGGTACGATTTTCCTTCAGCCGCCCACACTAAAGTAATGGGCAGGGCTTAAAGTTTTTGTTCATCTTTAATTACTTGTTCGTACAGTATTGCCTTTGGCTCCATACATAATTATCTTATAACATCCCATCATCTGTAGACCAAGTTGTTTGTATTTTAGTACGCGATAATTTTTCTTTAATTTACACAATGCCATGCAGAATGAGACTCTGAATTGAGAGTTAATACGACTAAGCGGGGTATACAAATTTAAATTGAATCTAGATTCTTTCTGCGCTGCGGTGTTTTGTTAAAATTCTGTTATAACGAAATCTCACTTCGAAAAACATTATATTATATCCTTAACATTTTGAGAATGCCTTTTAAATGTGATTCCAACTTTGTCACAACTTGAAGAGATTGGATTAAAGATATAACTGTTGATAAGTGAATTAAGGGTATTCATTTTACAATTTTTGATTAAAGGATAAAGAAAAGCTATTCTAATGTTTATTAAACCACAGAGAGAAAGGAGGAGAGGGAGAGAAAGGAGGTTCGGATAACTGTGATATTTGTTGTTATTTTTCAAATTGGTTTAGCAAGCAGGTTTTACTTCCTTTTGAAAAATCAGCAACACATATTATTTATAGCTATGCCAAATATATTATATCCATGATAAAACTCTAAAGATTGGTTGCACAACTGGAAAGTGTTTAGCAACAGCCACTTTTTAGTTATCTTTAAATCAAGATTCTTGCAGGTAGATAAAATAAATTATTCTCTATAGGCCTATTAGGTCTATACAATTCTATATAATTTCTAAGAAACAAAAAAATCCCGCAATATCGCAACATGCTTCGCCTACTATTTAAGATAGGAAGGGGAGAGAAATTACAGCTGTCGTGCCGATTTTTTTTTAATGTTAGAGAGTTAATTGGAAACGTATATGAATTTATGAGTTTTTTTTCCTTTAAAATTTTGTCCAGATCCCGGAAGCATTAACACGATTTTTTTTTAAAGAAATGCAATACTTTGCACACAGACCGACGCTCATAACATATAAAACACTTCGAAAAAAAATTTACGCAGACAAAATTCTTCCATTATTGACTTTTGAATCGCACGCGGCCAAAATTGACATGGTCTTTTATTAATAGGTGAGAAATTCATAAGGAGCAGAGAAAGTTTAGAGTTTCGCATCATAAAGTACAAAACAACAACAATTATCGCTCAGAATTCTGAAGTTGTACCAGAAACTAACGGGGAGTCAATTTATAGTGTCTGATATTTCCACAAAATGTTTGCAACATGGCAGTTAGTGATGTGTGTGTTTGAGTTTCTTTTTTTGTTTTTTTGTTTATTTATTCAATTTTCAAAGGAGGGTGGTGGCAGATGATCAGAATGTTGGGTGGAAAGTGTGACTCCAGTGAATGATTTCGGTAACCACGGATATGATTGCACTGCGCATGTGCGGGGGTGGATCAAGTGGCCGAAATTCAGTGTAAGTACACGTCTAACGTGATTCTTGTAAAGCTCAAAATAGGACCAGTATCGCTACAATGTCTGTTGTTTTGTTTGTTTTGCTGTTGTTTGTTTGTTTGTTTTGGTGCTGTGATCAGGCGATACTCCAGATTTTTATTCAAACCAAGAGAAGCATCAGAACAGTATTTTCTTGTTCTCTGCAATCGGACCATCCTCCAAAGCTTTTATTCAAGCCAAGAGCAGTATCGGAGCTGTACTTTGCTATTTCCCCATTTCCTATTCGTTCAAAAATTTGTAGTAACGAGTTCATGTATCTGTTTCAAAAAGAAACAAAATGCTGCTGCGATACTGCTCTTGGTCTCAACAGTATTGGCTGCAGCAATAAGGTCAAAGGCTCGTGGCAGGCCATGCCCTCTAACTGTCTGGCTGTCTGGTGGTAGTGGTTAGAGTCGCATCTCATCTAGCAGTCCCTGTGTCTTTAGCTTGATGAATCGTGACAGTTCAGTCTGTACGTATTTTTTTTTTTTTGCTGCTCTGTAAAATTATATCTTTTCCGGGTTTGTTAATGTCAGGACTACAATCACATTTTTTCTTGGAATGTACAGGCCTTTTGCAGCAAAGTTAAAATATTTGAGCCTAATATATGGGTCTCTTCATATCGTCATTTTTTCCAGTACAAAACGACCTTTAGATTCTGCCATGGCTCTTGTAACTCTGCAGTCAGGGATGTGCCCCATGTTTGTTGGAGCCTAAGCAGACTAGTCTTACAACCTATCGCTCCGTGAAAGATTTCGGCTTTATTTGTAATGTAACTGAAAAAGGCGTACCAATAAACTGCCGCAAGTTATAGATATCTGATAAAGAACTTTTTTCCTTGCCTGTTGAAGCAATCACTTTTGCTCGTTTCTATCATAAGAAATTAGAAGATGTGTCTGGTCCGTCCACAGTATATAAACAATATCTATACAGTTGATATAGGCCTACCTGAAAGTTACAGGCTAACTGTAGTTGTCAAGTGAGATCTATATGGATGTTTGTATTTGGTGGCTTTAAATTTGCCCTATCCAGGGGTTGCTGCGTCCTCAGATTTCCGGTTACAGAAATTGTGGGACCCACTGCGAGTGTATCTATCTGTCTGTCTATCTATCTATCTATCTATCTATCTATCTATCT
Source organism: Elysia marginata (assembly GCA_019649035.1). Classification (NCBI taxonomy): domain Eukaryota; kingdom Metazoa; phylum Mollusca; class Gastropoda; family Plakobranchidae; genus Elysia; species Elysia marginata. The sequence continues at coordinate 98,748 of BMAT01005907.1, read as the reverse complement.
ATATATATATATATATATATATATATCTATCTATCTCCCTATCTTTCATTCTTTGTCTCCATTTTTTGTTTTGTTTTGTTTTACTAAATTCCTCTTTCTGTTTACCTATCTTTCTCCCTTTCTCATTTTATTTTTACAATGGTGCCCCATTTCCTTTTCTCCTTATACTTTATTCTTCCTCTATGTTTTCTTTCTTCTTTTCTTCTAATTTTAAACCGCACAGAAAGAGAATTGAAGTGCACAACAAATGACTAAGTTTATCTTAACATCCCTCAAGGAATTATATACCTGTTTACAGTCTCCAACACTGAGCATTACAGGTATCATTTCTTCTCATATGAGTAGATCGCTTATTCTTTCCATATGCTCACCCTTTCAGGCCTGACCTTTTTAATTTTAATATTTAGGATAAAAATAACCATGAAGCTAGTCCCCTAGTTTTTACACAAATTAGTGCGAAAAGAGGTATTTTTAGTGTGTAGCCTATTTTTCTCTTGTTTTTTATTAATGATAACTAAGATAAAAACACAATCTTTTATCAAATCTTGTGTAAAATAATCAAACAGGTTTTTTTCCGAATCATCGAGGTCTGCATTATTTACATACGCTGTAGGAACACATGTGATTTCTTCTTCGTATATTATCTGCCTGCAAGGTGATATGCAACAGTGTGGCAAAAGCAGATTTTCTTCAGAATGGAAGACTCCATATGTGAGCCTGAGCTTATGGCCTTCCACCAAACTTGGGTGTTTGTTGACTGCTCCGGTTAAACAAAAAAAGACACTCTCCAATGCTTTTTATACTTCCTAAGTGTCAGAAACAGCTTTGCAAGGTAATAAAATAAATGGCAGCACAGGTGAATGGAAGATACAGAAGAAGAGGAAGCACAAAAAGGTCCTATAAACAAGGGATGAAAAGGAGAGAGACAAAAGAGACAGACAGACAGACAGACAGAGACAGAGACAGAGAGGGAAATCTTCTCTGTCGCCGCTCTTGTCTGATGTAACTTTTTCTTTAAATCTGCAAAATATCTTTGTATTTTTTTAGATTTGCAAATTATCATTGCGAGGTCCTGTTGTATATTTTTTTTATTCTTTCACTTAGTTTTATTATTTTTTTACCTAGAAAGTCGCTGTAGCGACTAGTAAGTTAATAAAATTAAACGAACTGAAACGCACTCGTGCGATTTCAAATAATTATTGAGTTAAGATAAATTAGAACTGAGACGTATTCGCAGTTATAGAACGGCCTATGGGAAAACCTAAGGTATTATGCCATCTACTCATAGTGGATTATCGGCCTGAACTAGGAAGGCTTAAGTATAGTGTCAGTAGAAATAACTGTTAGATGTGGACTGAATTTTAATGTTATTGTTTCAAATTCTTTTCCACTAGGGTAATTTTTTTCAAGAAAAGTAAGACAAGCAACCCACACTTTGCCCTCAATGTGAGTTGCTAAGAATGGTTGTTTTGATAAGCAGAAAATGACTTTGAGAGGCAGAGAAATGAAAACGAGAGAAGAGCAATCTGAGATTTTTTCTGAAGATTTATAGCCACACAGCTACGCAGTGAGCAGTGAGGGTAAAAAAAACTTAACAGCCGACCCAAAATGGCAAACTTTGCTTTGAACCAAGCGCTCTCTTTTTTCCATAACTTTTCCCCCAGACGAATGACGATGAATTAGATCAGGGGTCTCGCCAGTATTTGGGGGAAAGTGATAAATTCTGGTGACCTAAACAAATACAATTATTTCTCTAATGAAATCTTTTTAATCAAAGATACCACTATCTCCCTATTCTTCGAAGGCATTGTTATTGCTTAAGAATGTTTTCTTGGAAGGGGGGAATTTGGTCTTATTTTCAAGTCTTACTTTCAGTGAATTTATCTTCCATTCTCGAAAGAAACCATAAAAAAGATTGTTCAAACGGTTTGTTACATACGTGCAGTGAATAATGATGTGTTTCCTTAAAGCCTTTATTTCATTGATTACGCCTTGGGAGGCAGAGGGGTCCAAGATGCAAGATACACTACGCTTAATTAATCCCACCTCAAGAAATTCTTGTCCATGATCATCTTTAAAACTATAAAGACTTTAAAAGACCAGGAAAATATTGACTGACAGTACACACCCGTTGTATGACCAATACAAAAAGATACCCTGTAGTGGGAGGCTAAGAATGCCTAATAATCGGACAAGTAGGTACTGTAACTCATTCTTGATTTGATACATTGCTTGGTCTTTTGAAAATTTTCAATGAATGTAAACTCAAAATCTCTAATTCTATATGGTTTGCATCTTTTGTGTACAATAAATTTCATATCGCCTGTGAGCATTTTTTTTTTTGCTGTTCAGCTATCTGTGACAGTTCTTTTCATACTTCACTGGTATACACTATTAAGTTCTGTTTTACTGATTCTGTAATTTATAATTAGCTCCTCAATATGAGTGTATAACATAATGTTAAACACGAGTTTATATATTTGCCTGGTCTTTTTCGTGGTTTTTTATTGTGCATAATATGGTGCTGTCTTTGTATGCGCAACCTATCAATCCACCAGCCATCTTAATTAGCTTGTTTAGCTTATCTATCAGCGTGGGGTGCCGAACGTTCCCTGCTCCCAACGTAGGTGTAGACTATTTGTAACAAGTTTTTATTTTGGGACGAAAGATTTGGATTTTTTTTAAACAACAGCTATATTCTTGATTCATCGTTGCAAAGTCTTAATATATACATTTGTGATCCTTCAAATGATTTATCGTAAACATGAGTTTAGAGTCGCTCATTGAACTACATTTTTTTTTTATTTTTACAGTAAACGAAAGCAATGGTTTGATATCCAAACTTTTTTGTGTGAGGAAATATTGGCGAATATCTTCCCATGCTCACTGAACAAATTGTATTCAAATAGTGTATTAATTAAAGTGTGTACAATGAGTGTGTGATTATTTGTTTTATTCTGCGTTAGGGAGTTACTTGAGACCATGCTCTATTGCCCCGTTCAGGAGGCCCGTTAGCAAATCGTCTGCTATAAAACCCATGCTAGCTATAGGTACTAATACGTCATACGTTATCGTCGCCAGCTCGCAAAGTCTCTACTGCCTAGAGGCTAAAGAGGCCGCACTCCCCAATTGTTGCAACACTCCAGTTGGATGCGGTGAATATTTAGAATTGAAATTTGCTTCGTTGAAAAACTCTTGGTTTACGCTCTAATTACATATTTTCCATGCGGTAGTTAGAGCCGTGTAAACATAAAAATTTGATGCGCAAAGAAAAATACACATGAAAATGACCCATCGTGTAAAAGAAGCCTGAGGTGTAATTTACAAGGGCAAAACAATAAAGCCAGAGCATTGGCGGGCAACTTTGTACGCACTATCCGCGACCAGATCCCGAGTATTAGAGTGCCGATCAAGAGTAGGCCTATTGGTAGAACTGTTATAGAAAGGAATTCTGTCGCAGTCGCTTTCCGTGTTTGAAGCAATAGTTTCATTTTGTTTAATAAACAACTACATAGCATTGAATGGGTACTACTATTGTTTTTGGTTGTTCCCCGTTCTGTTTGTTTGTCCATTCATGTTAAGCCATCAGCATGCATAGGTGTTTCTACATAATTGTTTTCTTAAATATTCTGTTCAAAGTGATGTTTCTATATCAGTGACCCTATGGAAAAGTTTTTTCATCGTCTAAACTCACCCATTTTGGACAACAATCGTCACTTTATTTTTCCAACATTTCTAACGCTTCACCTGGTCTCCCATTATTCAATGTATTCTGCCTCCTCTTTTGTTATGATGTGTAATAAGGATGATTGTAAAATGGTATTAATAATGATGATAATAATGATAATCATGATAAGAATAATCGTAATTATAATAATAATAATAACCGAAATAGTAATATGGATAAGATTTCTGCAATGGATATCGAAATGATGATAATGATAACATGATTAATATTTCTAATTCTTGAAGGGAAAAACGAAAAAAGGAATAATAATTGAAGAAGTAGAACAACTTTAAAATCGAGAACGAAAAAAAGATCAAGATGAATAAGATGAAGAACAAAAACAAGAACCCCCCAAAAAAAACAAGAGCAAGAAAAAGATGATGAAAGAGAGCAAGAAGAAATACAAAAACAACAAAGCATAGAGATCAGGAAAATGAAGAAGAAGGAGAAGAAGAAGAAGAAGAAGAAGAAGAAGAAGAAGAAGAAGAAGAAGAAGAAGAAGAAGAAGAATAGGAGGAGGGAGTTGGTGGTGGAACTACCATAACAAGAAAAGAAAAAAGCTTCTGCTCTGTCGGTCATGCAGCCCCTTTCCCTTCGACAAAAATTAAGTATATCCCGCGTGTATCGACCAACTACACCCCCTTATCACAAGCTCAAATATTCCAACGAATTAATACTGGTTTAATTAGTTTTCTACTTGTTGCGTTTTCTAACTTCCCAAGGGATCTGCAAACGGATTTAACCGAAAATATCCCCAATGTCGGTACATATTAGCTTTTAAGTCTGACCATTGATTAAAGCTGAGTAGCCTGACTTGGTATTCCTGTAACAGTATAAGGACTTCCAGTTGAAGTTTCCTAACAAACCTGAAAGATCGTAACTCAAGTTGCGATCCTCAAGATTATGTTTTAGTTATGGAGGATGGATAAATGAAATTGGTGCTGTTCATCATGTGAGGTTAGGGTCGGGGTGGGAGCGGTAGGCTAGATAGTGGGCTCTTGTATCAGACAAAGAGAGAGGGAGGGGGAGAGTCTAATTGTATGTGTATGAAAGAGTATTACATATTGAGAGACAATTGGGATATAGATAGATAATGGTATTGGCAGAAGCGGCAGGCAAGTAATTTAATAGTAACGTAGAAGGGTAGGAATGGAGGTAAAAGAAAGGATGGAAAAATGGAAAAAGAGTAGTAGTAATATCTTATGGCTTTGCCTCTATTTTTAAATTATCTCTCCAGGATACCAAATTGTCGTCAACCGCTAAGACTGTTCTGCAGCCACCTTTCAGTTTTGTTACTGGGCAAATGTAGTACAATATGATCAGCGGTCTTTCTTTTTTTTGTGTTCCTTGTTTTTAATTGCACGTACGTGGTTCCTTTAGTTTCCCCTTGCGCACGTTATAGGGCAGAGAGTAAGATCACTACATTTAATTGCAAGTATAGAAAAATGCAAATAATCAAAATATGTCGGGGGTTGTTTTGCCTTGTTTTCAGTTTTTAGACTTCATGGTGTCGAAACAATCATAATTTGAATTATATCAAATGGTTTTCAAACATCCGTCTTAAAAAAGGCGAAGTAAGTTACGGCCTGACCAAGTTCGTCGTTTCGTTAATACTTTAGCGCTCGACACCAATACCCTGATCGGCTGCACCAGTTCAATCCCACGTTGACAGACACAAACTCATGCATTTCTTTCAGTCCCAAGTTGACAGTCGTGTAAAGGATAAACATTTCATTTAAAAATAGTTTTGTGTCCCGTTTACTGTTAAAAAACTTGAAATCACAAAAATCTGAGAACGAAAAATGCAACTTTTAAACCCAATCATTTAGGACATTTTTTAACAGATCATACAGACAGCTTTAATTAATTATTCGTAGTCTTTTGTGTCTTCTTCAAAATTAAAATTGTGTAAATCTCCTGTGAAGAGAGACTGCATTAGAGTAGTCCAACTAGATAAAATTGTAAAAAATTATATCGGAGAAAAGACATTTAACAGCCCTAGTAGAAATACTAAAGCCTCACAGACAGCGATTCAGTTGTATTTTGGTTGATGCTACATTACTTTGACAGTTTTGTCTGTAAACAAGTTAAGACGAAAATGATTCTTGTATTATACAAAACGAAAAAGCGAACGCCGATTCGCATATTCACACAAAATACAGTATCGAGTAAAGAATTGAAATATCGAAATACTGATTTAGTGCTACTTTTGGTTTGAACATGGTAGAGTCTAGAAGTCTTTTCGCTCTACACATTGACAGGCAAAATGAGGAAAGGTTAGCCATACAACTTATGGTTTTAGTACATAGGGCTGTTCAGTACACAAATTCGTGTTACGAGGGTTTGTAGAGGACAGCTTTAGATAGCTAAAATCGTGATTCTGTTAAACTTTAGGTTGATTCCGATACAAGTGCATGGATCAGAAGAAGAAGAAACCAAAGAAGAAAATAGCTGTAACAATAACTTCGATACCCTGACAATATTGTAGCGCTATCGCATATATAGGTAAGCAAGTTTTATGTTTCAATGTAAAGTTTATTTCATTTTTTCAACGTAATGTGATGTTACGGCTTAACATCTATTTATAAAAGAAAGAGGTCCTCAAACTTTGAAGCCTCTCCTCGTTCACGTTTAGCTTAAATGATATAACTGTGGTGCCGGTACATGATCATCGTAGGAGTACAAATCTGAGAAAGGTTTTAAAAAAGAACAAAGAAAACTCAACAACGAAGAAAAAAGTTCAAAAATCTATAATTTTTTTTGTTTCACGCCCTAAAGTTTATAGAAAGATTTATGTATAATCAATATATAAAGAATTGCATTTATTTTGCCCTCGACGCCTATCAATAAATACTCAAGTCTGATTCAGTTCAGAGACAAGCGTAGACTAAATTACATGTATCATAATTATTCTGTATCTTGGCTGTCTGTAGGGGACTTCTGGCTATTTTAACGACTAAACGCCAGACAAAAACTGTTTGGATAGGGTAAAACTAATGGTGCAAGGAAGATCTTTAGAGTTATTAATGCTGTCAGTTCATCAAACTAAAAAAGGGGGAAAGGAAGTTTCTAAAAATTGTATTTGATTTAGTTATGATGCTGCTAGATTGATGGACAATGTTGTCAAATTAAAAAGGAACAGATAATGAGTCAAAAAGAAAGGCAAAAGATAGAGATAATTATTACCACAAATAGACACACATTTAGGTGGGTAGGTAAGGTGAGTGGGTAGGAAGGTCGGGGGG
>BMAT01005907.1:79543-91755 GCA_019649035.1 Elysia marginata | reverse complement strand
ATTGATCTGAGGATCCAACCCCGAAGCGACCGACCGCACCCAGCATGTCACTTGTGGCGCATAGTGAAGGCCTCCAGATAATAATTTTGCGTTAGATAGCTAAAATCGTGCTTCAATTAAACTTTAGGCTTAGTCCGATACAGCTGCATTGTAACAATAGTTTCGCTACCCTGACAATATTGTAGCGCTATCGCATATATAGGTCAGTAAGTTTTTTTTTCGACGTAAAGTCTATTTCCTTTTTAATAGAATGGTTAGCTGCAAATAAACACTCATCCAAATAAGCAGTCACGGATCAAACGGCGGTAGTTCAGGAGGGGCGGCTGGAAATTGTGGATGGTACCTGTATCCTGCTCAAATGATCGCAAACTCAATAACTGGACTATCTAGCGAGTTAAAGGCGCCACAGAAAAAATCTTTTATCAAACACTTAGTGCGGGTAGACAAAGCTTGACAGGCCAGTAAACCTATTTTGTCTAATAGAATAAAAGCTCCTTTGTAAAACCATTGATGCCTTGTGGGAGGGGCCGGTCACCCCAACCAACAAAAAGGGCGCCAAGTCCATTGAAATCGGATCAGGCCAGTCATCAGGCGTGGGGGAATAGAGCCTGAACCTATAACCCTCTAATGGTTATGCAGACTTCATCGTGTGGTTACGATTTCACCTCTATGTTAAGCAGTCAGGCAGAGGTGGTGCCGGACTCGACTCCAAACCTCGAATGGGTCCCCCTCCCCCCAAACAACTGGCGACTCTTGTCCGGCTTGTACCAGGTGAGAACAGAGCAAAACTACTGGCCAACCAACCAGTAACAATAATAAAAATCATGCATTGGAATACGCCAGGGGAAAAATGGAATTGGGAGAGTTTTTGAGAAAACTTTGATATATATCTGCTTCATCCCAAGAAACTCATGAAACTCATCTGAAAAAAAAGAGGAGCGTTTCTCGGTTAGAGGCTACGAAACTTTCAATCAAGACCGCGTTAGTAGAAAACACGGATGCATTCTCACCTCATTAAAGAATAGCACTTTAAAAGCAGTAGAAACATACAGGTCCAGACCTGATGGAGAAACCGGGGGTGAAGATCCGCAATATTTGATGATCGAAGTAATCCTCCCCACAGACGTTCTCCACTTGAACAACATCTATTCACACCCTAACAAGGACTTCCGCTTAAAACCCAAAGTAACAAAAGGTAACTTCATTGTAATGTTGGATTGTAACAGCCACTCTCCCAGCTGGGGCTACGATACGCTTGACTCGAAAGGAGAAAAGGTAGAAGACTGGGCTATCCACAACCAACTCATCCTCCTTACGGACTGATGATCTTTCAACGTTCACCTCTACGACATGGAGAACATCATCTACCTCTGACATTGTTTTTGCCACGGAAGATATTCAAGGAAGGTCCGAAAGATAATTATGCGGGGAATGGCCTGTCGGGGAACCCATACAAAGTGCTTAGAAAGTTAGAGCATTAAGTGGATAAGTGCCATGTATAAACGCTCTTCACTTCTTATTCAGGTGGGCCAAACAACGGAGGGGTAGAGAAAAGACAAAAGCTGAAGGAAGAAAGGGTTGGTTAATAATGAACGGTAAGCTGATAGATATAACAATAGATAGAAGTAGTCAGAGAAAGAAATTTAGAGAAAAATAGCGATGTAAATGAAGAGGAAAAGAGATGAAGCATAGGTAAGATACCCTGCATAAAGATTTTTAAAAAGATAGACGAATAGATATAGCAGCATATATATAGAATAATACTGAGAAGTTGGTTGAGATAGAAAGATGGAGACGAAGAGCAAGATATAGAGACCATGTAAGAGAAAAAAGTAAGCAGGCTAATTATAGTAGACGACAGTGCAAACCTAATCACTCTAAAAAAGCAATTAAATCCTTTTTGTCACGCGCACAGGGTGAATGAGTCAGAAGTCGGAAGTTTCTTTGTTTAGAAAACACCATTCAAAAGTCTATTTTTTTTCTTCTTTTTCACTATATTTTAAATCAACAAAAGTTTTAATATCTTTCCTCAATATAGTGATAATTTCATGACATCGTTGACTTTTTGTGTAAAGTGTATTGTTAAAAAAATCAACCCCTTGGAAAGTTAAAAATTACGACATCCGACTCATTTCCCATGAATGCAAGAGACATATTTATAAACTCCTGTTTACGAGAATCTTGATTGCAAAGAAAAGACACGCGATAAGCATAGTATACATTTTAGTCATGAACAGAAAAGACGTTACACTAAAATAAATTTTCATGATAACCATAAAAGGGAATATGAATAATCGTATGGAACACAGACATAGTCTACCAACTCAGAGCCGCTTCATTTACTCTGGTAAAAAATGGATGGATTTTTTCTTATAGTACAAAAAATATTGGCACTATCCATCAATAACTAAAACGCTGATAAGTAGTTCAGATATCGCCGAGACGCTTCTCTTCTATTAACTTCTATACAACTAAGACAAGACAAGCCTATCTTCTTATCTTCGGCAGCGCCAACATTTATTTCTGATTCCTATATATTTTGTCTCGAAGTCATCTTTGGGCAAGACTTTCTCCTTATAAACAAATCTTTTTCCAAGGTACCGACGTCTCAATGAGAAAGATACAATCCAGCGGGGAAAGGTAGATTAGAAGGCAATGTAAACAGGAGATCGGATCAATAAAAAATAAGATGATTTTCTGAAGAGCTTTTTCTCTGAAGACTTTCTTGAGTGCTAATATGTTAGTAAGAAAAAGTAACGCGGTTTTTTTTTAAAATAAAAAGGAGCAAGTTTTACAGTTTCTATTTTATTTTTAAATATTTTACAAGAAATATTTTCATTTACTTACTTACTTACTTACTTACTGCCCTTCTTGACATTGGCTATAGGGCAGCATACACCCTATGCGTAATGAAAATATAAGTTTTATCAAAAGCAAAGCAACCTTTTGAGAGTTTTGCGTTGATATTCCATAATCTTTTTTTTTCTCATAGTTTTTATACTTTTTGCGCAGAAAGAAGGTGTCTTTGGCCATACACCACGTGAGTTACATTTTCTTCATTGTTACAAGATGAATAAGATCGGTTGTTAAGTGCCTTACAATTTTTTAAAGATAAAAATGGCGATAAAATAAAGAATTAAATCGGTAATACAATAAAAAGAATTTTATGCTTTCGATATTGATCTTCAATATTGACAAACTTCTAATGGTCATCTTTTTTGCAAATTACCTTTATGCGGCAACTTAGTTGAAGATGAAGAAAACAAAACGCTGCTCGGAAGAATGGAAAAATGAAAGGGACGTGGAAAATAGGTCATAATACATTTTGGTTAAACAAATAATGCAAGGATAATGGTGTTTATTCATACGTTCACAAGCTTGTAGGCAAAATCACAACCGTAAAGTCCACTACAGAACTTGATTTGTAAAGAAGATATTAATACGATTTGCTAACTAGATGCATAATATTATGCCTCGGTAAAGGTTCATAGGCTTGTTCTACTTCCATTACTTATTAAAAGCATGGAAGTTTTTGCTTTGCCCATTAAGACTTTAAACTTTTATAGACTTACAGTGTTCCCACCTTCTCATTCAGAAGCTGGAATCATGTATTAATCTTTATATTTTTATTTATTAAATATACCTGCTTTCCGAATAGCTGTTGGTGTAATAACCTAAGTGCTTGTAAAACTATCAACGAAACTCCCTTAATGCTGAAGATGATTCAAAGAAAACCACTGGTTTGCAGCTCCAGTTCCTTAAAAATTCATAGGGGAGCAGTTCTAGGAATGAGCGCGTCATTCTAAATAACTGCAAAAAACCAAATCCTTGAGAGTAAGGAGGCAAAGTATCGTATCTAAAATTCTAGTTGTAAAACCTTAGGTGAAGGACATACCCGGTACCTTACAAGAAGCAATTTTTAACGTGTAACTTCACGTAAGTCGTTATTAATAATAAAAAATAAGTTCCTTTTATTTAACAAGTAGATCATTTTTAGACCCTGCAGGGGACTATCAGGAAAGTATCTAAAATTAGCTACTTTTCAGGAGGTTTTTATTTTAAGTTTAAACTTACAATTATGAAACATTAAGTAGGATAATAGGGTTTTTTTAAGCTTTGAAACCATGTTTTATATGATGGTAGTTACGATATTTTTTTTAATTTTTGGCAAGCAAACTGTTCTTTTTATCGTTGCATCGCCGATGTGGAAAGCAAACATTAGTAACGACTAGCTGAATGCCCGATTATGCTCGAGATGAATAAGTCACCTCAATACAAAAGTTCGCAGGATCTCTTTGTATCCCACTTTTCTGGTTTTTCCATTTGTAGATAGGTGGTATATCGATGTTGTGTCGCCAGTCCTTGATAGAGCGACATAAGACTTTAGACCACAATGTTTATTATTATCATTTTGAATAATAAGAGGGCTATTGTGATGAAAGGATATTGTGATATATAAGAAAACCTGATATGAATCTGGATCTTAGACTAACGCGTAAAAAATCTTTTTTTTTTAATTCGTCTCTGCAACAAAATGAAATTCACGTTTACATGATTCGAACCCGGTACTTCCGAAGTCCGAGGTACCAGCGCTACCAATTAAACTGTCGCTTCTGGTGTCAATTTGGCGATTACAAAGTTATTACTTTTCGGATTCTTTCTCATCGAAGATTGGGGTCAACTCAAGTCTGAGTGAACTAAAATACATGTATTATGAAGAAGAAGAACGCAGAATCTAGATCTCATATCTAGCCGAATTTCTTATCAAGTTAAGATGTTTTACCAATCTTGTAGCTTTTGCCAAAAAATGTTACATCCACAAAGAAAGTTCGAGAAGCAAACTCCCATCAACCATTTGATTTGATTCTGTTGTATCCCTCCTATTCTTTGTCTGTTTTACCTGTCTGAGTGTATCTGCTTCTATCCCCAACTCCAAGTGCTTCCTTTTTCTTTCTTTCCTCCGTCTCTCAAATGCTTTTTTCTATCTCTCCCTCTTTACATACGTTTGTGTCTAATAAAGATTACTCTCCTGTTTCTACATCCATTTTTCTTGATCTAGAGGATGAAGGTTCTAAGGTAGAAATGAAATGAATTCAGAATCTAGATCTAGATCTAGACCAAGATCGCCTGCAATCTGAAGATTCTAGGGCCCACTTTAGAATCTAGATCTAGATCAAGATCGCCTGTAATCTGGATATTTTAGGGCCCACACAGTTCTTTTTTTTTAAGTTGCATTTGCGTTTGTTGGCTCTCGGGTACGCCTTCCAAGCCCGAAAGAGTTTCTTCTTCTCTTAGGCATTTTGATGAGGAGGACAGGTGAGAGTTTAACGGCGATCGATTGCGGGCTTCTGTGATTTCTAGATCTAGAAGATGAAGATTCTAAAGTAGAAATGAAAAGAGTAACCTGAGAGTATTACGAACTAAATATATTTAGCTTGAGAGTTCTCATAGTTGCGGTAGAAATTAAAACAGCAACCGGCGAAGATTACGAACCAAACAACTTTAGGCCGAGAGTTTTCATAGTTGCGGAAAATATACATGAGCCTACACCAAATCAGAATACAAAGTAATTTTTTTCATGAATTTCAGTGAAAACCGATCTAAATCGGTTCCGTGGTTACGGAGGAGATAGTGATTGGAGTCCAGCCGAACGCCTTTTATATAGGAGATGTAGATATAAGATGTTTTGACACGATACATCGCCTACACAGCGCCTGTAATCACTCAAGATGTATCAGTTTGCTTTTCATAATAAAAATGATGCTTTTCGGCCAAGATGCGATATTTTTTCACAGAGCATTACAGCATATATACATACATGTGTGTATAAAATCACGTGTCCGGTTGAAAATTGACCTCCGGGACTTAAAAGAGTCATTAAATTTAGTTAATGATAAAAAATAGTCAGATCAAAACTATGCTTTAAAATTTTGAAAGAAGAGGAATATTTTTAATAACAGGCTGGTTTTTTTTTTTTTAGATTTTTTTTCAGGACTTGTCGATGACTGCTGTTTGCTGCTGTTGTTTATTTTGCTCTTCAAGTTGCAGTTGATTTTTAACTTGTGTTGCGTCACGTGGATCTTTTTTATTTTATAATGTTCAATAATGTCAAACATATAAAATACTCATTTTGTTCAATTGCAGAAAAAAATGCAATGCTTAAAGAGTTGAAAACGCTCTCTCAGACACTCATTTTTATTCGCAGAAAAAAAAGAGTTTTTTATCAACTTCAGGTCGGTTTTGTTGCAATACTGAGAGAACACAAATTTAGATCCTTATACAGATAGTCCCCCTAGAAAAAAAACCAGCTGGCCCACGAAGAAATATCAACAATGCCACTCCAAGCATATTAGAATAAATAACAGAAGTAAAATAAAGCGAGAGCGAAGTCCGATCCGAGCGCCGAGCGAGTACCTGACTGCACTTAAGACAGTGTCCCTACGTTCTCAAAAAGTTATGAGATGTTACAAATCATAGAACAACATCAAGGTCAGCATGCAGTGGGTCACTGCAGAAGGAGTATATTCGAAAAGGGCAGAACTATTGGAAATAAACCAGTTTCTCCCAATATCAACTCTCTCTCTCTCTCTCTCTCTCTCTCTCTCTCTCCTATCTATCTATCTATCTATATTGCAAGACAAGACAACTTGCATAGAATATGCATATATACTTAAGCGAATGCAAAGTATCAAATAGATGGCAATACTAATAATGCAATGCATAAAAACCGCTTAGAGCATTAGTGGGGCAGGTATCTTCTTCTTACCTCTGAAAAAAAAGTCTACCGTGATACCTGCTGTAAAATTAACAATTGATGAATTATAGTTATGAAATACACATGTTTAAAAAGGTAATATTCTTGAAGTTTCTGACTGCTTGTAACACGTAACAAGTATTTGGGGACGGGGGGGGGGGGCATTTGAAAGAACCAAGCCAGGGAAATTGAACCTTGATGTGTTGTTAGACTTGTCAAATGCTAATGCCTCAGTGCCATTAAGTGAGTCAAATGGCTATCAGCGAACATACCAGTGGTGCTAGATGTGCTGAATGAGATGCTTAGCAAGTGAGTACACAACAAACTGAATCAACTTAGAGGTTGGAATTGCCATGAGGCGAACAATATCCTCAGTACTATTAGTAATGGCCTTGGAAGTTATAAATTTTATTATGCAACGGAGTGAAGATGTTGTCTGACACAAGTCATGGCGCCTCTAAGGATCAGCTTCTTTATCAGATCCGTGTATGATCTACTGCCTTCAAAGGTAAATCTGTTGTGCTGGGAAAGGAAGACAATTCTGCAAACCAACAACGACATGGTCGCTTAAATAGTTTCATGAATTATGACGAAGAAGCTGACTAACAAATAATGCAAGGAGTGGAGCAAATGCATCTACCATGGCAACTGATATGAGATAGAAAATTAACCATATACATACTTCAGAGATGATGAATTTCAGATAAGATACCGTTTTAGAAAGGACATTGCCATGGATTGAACAGAAATGATACCAGAAGCTATATCCCATCAGACTTTGAAGAATGCTTGTATTCCTGCTTAACTTTAGGTACTGACTTTTTAAAGCATTCTTGCAAATAAATAAATATCCCAAATCCCTTTTTAAAGACAAAAGCGTAAGCCTAGCTCTAGATTCTATACGAAATTTGCGATGAATGACGGTTACTTTTGATTAAACTGAAAGTATAAATGCGGGAGACCCCGGCGTTTGCAAGCAAGCGCACTACTTCAAATTATAAAAATCTACACACCTCGATTCAGACCAAGGTTTAGCTAAACTTTTTATCACTGTTGGTGTTGCACAGATTTAAGATAAACCTCAAGCGCGATTTAGCTGAGTCTGGTTTAGCATGAAGTCGGACTCACATTAAATCGCGTCGGTGCAACCCAGTAACCAAAACCTGTAATCTCTTTTATCCCCTATGAGTGTCTAAATATTAGTACGTGTAGGCCTGTGGGTTCTTGTAGCCTATTTAATACTATTTGGGTTTACAAATTTATTTAGAACTGTAAAATTGCACTGTATGTTACTATTGTATCTGTTTTTCATTACTGAGTAAAGCTAAACTTTTTAAAAATGGCAGTGAAACTAATGTACCTCATAGTTACTAAAGTAAAATTCCATACAAATGGCTTAAAAACTATCGTGTGTCAAGATTCAATAATATGATGCCCAAAAGTGCCGTTTGTAAGATATGTGATAATTTTTTAACTCTTGCAATGTTTTTGTTAATAATCGGGTTACAGCGCCTTTTGGACACAATGTGCAGCTAGCTAAGATAGTAGAACCCCATATCTTTCAGCGCAAAACTATCGTATTTGAAGATACAATAGTTTGATTCCCTACAACACGGCCTATAGTTGGGTAGGGTACCGGTAATCATGTTGTTTCTAAATGACTTGGTTAACTTATTGCAAATATTTTTTTTCAAAGTATCAATCGGAAAAATGAACCATGCGTCTTGATCAAAGACCTTTTTATCCTTTGCAAAAAAATTTAAATGTGCAAAAAATCAATCATGCAATTTTTTTTCACAATGTGGCAGGCTCACATTTATTTATATTTATTTTTTTTTCACCATGAACAAAAACTAGGGGAGTACTCGACAGAAGCTACCGCTTTCAAAATGGTCATGATAATAAAGCGAATTTTTCACAACGCGAAGGAACTGAATTAGAGCGTTGAATCGGTAAGTAAGGTTCTGAAAGGTCAGCTCTAATAACCACTATATATTTTATTCAGAACGGCTGCTCGAAAAAAGCTAAGCCGAAGCGCCATTTCCGGATCGGAAAAACTTGTAGACCAGCCAATTTCCGTCACAAGAAAGTACAACGCCACGGCTTCCGTGTAAGTGGCCTAGCGCCTCAGCATCGCGGTCTAATCCAATCTTTTCATTATTTTAGGTCAAAATACTTTTGGGCGAACATGACAATGAAAAGAAAACAGTAATTTTATTCCGTTTTTTTTTTCTTTGTGTTTGTTCCTCCTAATTATGACTTCTGACTTTTCACTGGGAATCTGAATTAGCTTTTGAGAAAATTTCCTCAAATTTTCCGCCCAGACCGTGAACTTCTGAAGGAAAATCAGGACATTTAGAAAGACACAGTTTATACTTTCAAACTATGGGTTTATTGCATATTGCGAAATAATAGCTTTTGGCTAAAATGGTGGCAGGCGCTGTCGAAAGTGTGGATAAAAACTCTTTCGTGCAATCCATGGCAACCCATAGGGGCGTTTGTGTGTGCCTATAGTATGTGACTTTTTGAACACGATATTGTGGAAAATAAGAGGCTGGAGCAAGTAACTCAATAAGGATGCCACTTGTTTAGCAAGCTCAACTGCGTGTAGACCTTACATAGTTTATTGCTTTTAATTCACTGAAAGAGATTGTTACCTGAGTGTAATTTAGGTGGAATTGGAGACAAGTGAGTAATATTAAGTCAAAACAAAAAGTTTTCGTTATTTTATATTGATAAAAAGTCTGAATCTGGATCTAGAGAAGTGGACCTAAAAGGTTATCACAGCGAATCTAGATCTCGATCTGATACTTGTTCTTGATGAAAGATCGGGTGACTGGCAGTTATACTCTAATCTAGCTCTAGAATAGAATCTAAGAGTATTTGGAAAAAAAGACTACATTTCTAAAGCTTAGGCCAATTACTGTATTACTTTCAGCTCCAAAAAGATGGGTTTAAGTCGTGAGTTATTGTCTCCGTATCAGAAGAAAAATGTGTATAACAGTAAAACAAATGAATTAAAATAAAAAAAATTGTGATGAAGATGATGAGGATGAAGATGATGATGACAAGGAAGAGGATGATGACAAGAACAGCTATCATTTCTCTAGCCTATATTTACACTACGTTTGTCCCAATATGAGTTTCACTTTATACTTTTCATTCGTTTTTTTTTCTTTTCAAAGTTTAATACCCCTTTATACAAAGCAGGCCATGATGGGCGACCGAAGGTCTCTGAAAAATCCTATCATCGGCTAACCTCGGAAAACTCATGTCCCGCCGTACATGATCGTAGTTTTTAGTTTTCAATAAACATGATTTTGCCAACCATTTTCCGTGCTAGCCTTTCCTGCTTATATAAATACTTTTACTTTCTGCTTCTCTTCAATGTAAGTCTAATAAAAGTCAGATTTCCTTTTTCTTTTTTGTCGTTATTTTCATAAACCATTCCTACAGGTTTTTTTACCACATCTTTTGGAGTTTTTGCCGAGAGATACCCTTATCTTTTTTTACCTGAGGAACCGCATTGTTTCGTCTATTCTTTTCTTATTTTGTTTTCTTCATTTCCTAACACTGACAAAATATTTATATAAATGGTGGTACATTAACTCTAAGTTGAAAGATATAGTGCTAATGTAACGTTCCTGATCTTAAACACGTCTTGAATTTTTCTCAGTGGGCCTATGTGTATAGTTTTCGTTTTTCTCCAAGTCCGACTCTAATATGACAGCCTATTAACATTATTGCATTAGGTTTGTTCACAAACATTACACGCCATGAGTTGTAAAATAGCCACAGATCTAATTTGAATTATGATTTTTTTTTATTCTTTTAAAAGTTAAGTTATTTTTTGTTGAGCGTTAGTGACATTTCAATGCGGTTTCTTCATTTAGGCCTACATTATGCGGAGATTAGATGGAAATAAAAAAAACTGCAATTAGTCAAAAAAACAACTTATACTTATTTCAATATAGGCGTTCTCTGATACAAACCAAAAAAAAATCAACAATCTTAAATGTAGTTGTAACACTTAAGCAGTCCCAGCTCAATGGGAAAATCCGTAAGTGTAACTGATCTATCTTTCAATCCGGCAGTGTTTCAGCAAAATTAGGCTTTTATTTGCTCTTACGTCACAAGATGGCAACAGGCTTTTTCACATTAAAACTATGGCATGTTCTCTTTTTCTAAGTCTCATAAGCAACATCCCAAATTGCATGTTATAACTTGTGAAATTAAAGTAACTTAATAATGACTGTGCTGACTTCTCGCTATTTCAATCAAAGGCGGGCTCGTGGCGAATCACAAGTAGGCCTGTATATATTTCAAACCTGGTCCACTACAATCATCTTAATATATCATATTCACAAAGAGTTATAGGTAAATTGTTATCGTTTTTATGAAAAAGCTGTTGTTGGTTTTTTTTTCTTTGTTTGTTATTGTTGTTGTTTTTGGGGGGTTTTGTTCGTTTTTTCTTTTTTTTTTTCGCATTTGTCTTTTCTACATTCACCAAACAAAATACATAAAATAGGCCTAATGAAATCACTTTTCTTTGTACCTTTCAAAGAATCGTGATTAAACTGAAGACAGGAGTTCAGGCTGAAGACATGAGATCGGGTCGTCATACTGTTTGTTTTGTTTTTTGTTCTTTTGTAACTTTGCCTGGCGAGTCTAAGAAGACCAGCTGTCTGGGCCTCATACGGCTTTCAAAGGTCATGGAGACTTACCTTTTATATCACGAAAAGCGAGCCAATGAAGAAATAAGGTAAAGGCTGCTAGGGTGAGGGGCTTTTTACATACTCACGTCAAGGAAAAAAGGGCCGTTGTGAGGCTTTCTTTAAGACTATGATAAGATTTTTTGTTTGCCTCATTCTGTTCATAAATCATCTTTATGTTCATTTCTCAAGAAATAAGGTTTTTATGGGCCTTTGAAAAAAAAAGTTAACCGTTAGGCTAAATAAAAAAATTATCTCTTGTGGGTGTTCACGTTTGAAATCCTACAACAAAATAATAGGTAAGAAAATTGATCTTTGATTTTATAACAACAAGCCTATAGTACCACCTTAAATCAATTAAGATCATATATTTCGCAGTAGAACTATGCGAAAAATCTGAAGCATCAAATAGCAAAAAGTTTAACATCAGATCTGTATTTAAGAAGATAAGGCTTAGACCCATTATGAAACTGAGGGTGATGTGCATTTACCGTAACAAAAAAAAAGAGTTACAAAAGTTTATTGACTCCCCATGCTGTTATCCCAGGGTGTAACAGTCTTCAAAACATCTTGCCGTAAAAATTTGGTTTCACATTTCGTTTAGAGGAGGTCAGAACAGAGTATTAAGGCTAGAGAACAAATAGGGAGGCGGCAATGCACAATAAAATACGCGAAAGCATAATCTGAGCTTTTGGCAAAATTGCCTACCTTTTTGCTTGTGCCTCCCCCCACCCCCCTCCAAAAAA
>BMAT01005907.1:18504-29882 GCA_019649035.1 Elysia marginata | reverse complement strand
TCGAAAAATTTTGGAACAGGTTAGACCTGGACAGAAAAAGAACAATGAGCAATTTAGTTTTTCAGCTGATTTGTTATGGTTTCCAAAAGGGTTGAACTAGAAAAGCTGTAACATTAGAAATTGATAAGAGTTTGTCCAAAATGGAAAGAAAAGAAAAGAAAAGAAAAAAGGGGCAAATTGTGTTCCCTATCGTCTCCAAGAGAGATGAAGTGACTTTAAATAAATTACATTATGATTCTGTGCCTTGCTTGTCCTTTTTTCATGGTAACTTAGTAATTACAAATTACTGGATTCTCCAAAGAAGGTTACAAGTGCTAGTAACAGTACTTTGAGACATTTGCCTAACAATTAGTTACAAATTCTTGCGGACTTTGGTGAGGTTGGGCTGAAGAATTTTATTTTACCACTGCTTGAGTACGCTGCAACATAAATATGATGTGGCCTAACTAGACCCCTAATTAAAAATTGTGTTGTTATTAATTTTAGATATATTCAGCTCCAACTGTTAGTAAGCAGGCAATCAGATATTTTCTGTGGTTAGAAAACTTGTTTTCATTCTAAAAATACTTCGTTTTATTTAGGATTGTCCAGCTAACCACAAACCTAAGAGATTTTTGAAGAGCTAACTAGTGGGATTGCTATCATTGCAAATTTATGTATAGCGATAATGTATTTAAATGTGGCTAGATTTACAACGCACCTCCTTGTTTTCAGAGAAGGTTTTTTGGAGTCATTAGTAAAGGTAAACTGTAGACTTGTGACATTGTTTTGTTTTTGTTTTTTTTTATGAAAAAAAAGAGGCTTACAATGTTATGCAAGGGAGAGTTTTGGACCCACCATTGCATTTGAGCCTGTCTTGAGAGTCTAGTGACATACATATGAACTATTAAAAGTATTATATTTATAGAGTGTACCTTGCTACCCGTCCATCCTCCCTTTTTTTCTTAAAACGCGCGCTCAATTTCAGGCATATGGATCTGAGACTGAGAGTGAGAAACAACTTGATCAAGTTTATTTCCGTCATTGCAGGCCACGCGATTTCCAACCGAGACCTAGATCGTAGTTTAGTATTTCCTATTACTAGTCATGAAAATGTGATAGGAATTTGCATATAATCCGTCAAAACATTGGCTTATTATACCAAAACTTTCAACCTCAGATCGATTAAAGGTCTAAAAAGTCCATCCATTCGAGTTTGACATGCCTAGAGTTAGTAGAACGGTACTCACGGTAGGCCTAGTGCACTTACAGTCAAGGTCGGGACAAAAGTTCAATGACTTTTACTGATAACATAGCGTAGTTTAAGGTCTTTGCGTGTACTGTTCTATCGTAATTTTATTTCATTAGCGGCGACGAAACTAGATTAGATCTAGGCGTGTACTTATAGTTACTGTTGACGGTAAATTTGAGAGTTTACAACATGTCTCCCTTCGATTTAGTGTGCGCATCGATAACAGAAAAAAACTTGCGACCTATGTTTTTGTTCTTCAAATTAAAACGAAAAAGGATCGCGTAAAGCTTTATTTTTGGATAATCCTTCATAATTTCAATAAAACTTAAGTAGCGGTAAATGAATTGAAACACGGTAGGCCGAGCAGGCTATCAGCGGCTCAGCAGTGCTCGTCGCGCAGCTGTTTGATCAATAGTAATGACCATCGCCTAAGCCGCTCTGTGCCGGGAGACAGTGGTGGGGTAAACACTGGACTCTAGAGCCCTTTCTTGGATCGCGCGCATGGGATGCTTAGTGGGGGATTACTTGTTTTGATTGTCTATCGCTCGGCGCCAATTCCACCAATCAGGTTGAATTTTTTATATAATAGAGGTCAGAGGTCGAGCTTTCTTATGGTACCCGACTTTAAGGGCTACATAACGCAGGAACGAAAGGAGCACAAGTTCTAAAAATAACTAATTTTCACACGCAGATTACGGGACTTTCTAGGTCACTTACAAACTTCTACCTTACATCAATGAAAAGCTCATTCAATCGTGAATGTTCTCTTTTTTATTTCAACACGATGCGATGTATTGGCGCTGAGCGTCGGCCGAAATAGCGAGGTGTGTAGTTTGAAGGTCGCTCCACTGTCAGTTTTCAGTACCCGGTTTAAGCGTTACGGGTGAATGTTTATATTAGTCATAAATACCGCGATACTTAATGATCCTCTATATAAAGTATACCAAACGATAGAGTAAAAGCTGAAGAAAACATTGATATAAGTTTGTCATATATAAGATCATTTTAACACATACAAACCGGACGGTAAAGACAACACATATCAGCCACCACACACACTTTTTCATACGCCCGATCAGGCTTTCTGTGATACCTAATAACAGGGTCCACACCAACTTCCATGGGAATCACTTCCATACCGACGCGCCACTTTGAAATTAATTTAAAGCACTAGATAAACTTGTTACCTGCTACAATATGACTAATCCAATGTTAATGGATGAATATTCACTGGACATTGGTCTAGTGCGTTGTACTTTTATATAAATGGAATTTTCTTTCACCACTCGGGACAACGCAAGTGTATATGTGACGCCATTTTGTAAACAGACTTGCTTCATTTCGTTACTTTTACTGGCGCGTCGGTATGGAAGTCTTTCCCTTCCATGCAGCTAAGCTTAGTGTGCAAATAATTTATGCACCTAAAATACTTTACATAACATGTGGCCAGTGCTACTGTTAACATCGCAAATGCGCAAAGTCTGTTCCTGTTACTTTTCCATTTCATTTCCATGGTTCATCGGCTTGGCACGTGTGCGGTAGACCGTGACACCTGACTGCCAGCCTCCTGTTGGGTAGTTGGCACGTGAAATTCACACCCCTGCTAGAAAGAGCCCGATTTTTAAGTACATAGACATGCGAAAGAGCCTTCTTACTTCGCCGGGCGGCAAACCTGTGATTTTTTTTTCTTTTTAAGTTGAATGCCGAGAGAAATGGGAAAATTGAACTTAAGGGTATCTCCAGATCCCATCAACTTTGCCTACAGTTTTATTGTAGCTGTTGTTGATTCATTTTTCTGTTACTTTAAGTAGTCTATTCAGGACATTGCTGATTATTCCGACAGTTGTTGTTTATAATATTTATCAACATTCAACTGTTTTCCCTCAAGATTGTTATATTTAAGGCCGTCAAAGTGGCTGAGGGTTTTTTTACCACAAAACTAACAGCCCACCGCTTGTTCCCTTGCAATCGAGCCCATAGACTTCAATGATCGAGCCGCATCAGTCGCCATTGCTTGTTTACACAGCTAAGCCTAAGTTGCGAGTTACACGACCTATCACAGCCGCATAAGTTAGTGACTGCTTTACGCACCCACTAGCGCAAGTCGTTTGTTGTGAATTGACAACTAGTGTAACTTCACGACTAAAACGATTTAGACAGGCGTCTAAATTTACTACGGTGTTGTGACTACGCCTACGGCGCTAGATCTAGATCTAGACTCTAGATCTAGATGCAGAACTGATTAGATTTTTGGCCTCTTAAGAGGCTAGAAAGTAGAATGAGTGGAATCTAGATCTAGATTCCAAATGAATTTTTTCAACTAACTTGTTCTAGATCTAAATCTATATCTAGATCTAGATGAGTTTAAATTTTTTAACTTACAAGATATATATCTTGTTCTATTCGGGAAACCGTATTGTTCTGTTGGATTTTGTGTTTAGTGTTGCATTGTGGACTAGAGTTACGGCCCTTCACATATTGTACATAAAATATTATACGGAAAGATCTTCGAGACGCCTGTGTGCGCCGCAGATATTCGCGATATTATTATTAGATGTTATTTGTCCTAACAGGTCTAACGTATCCTGAATAGAGTCTAGTGCCAGGTTCCTCAATTAGAAAGTGTTTTTGGGATGATAAACATTGTAAACTAGCATATTAATACTCAGACAAATTTAACCTTACCGCAAAATTGAATGACTGGTTTTCTTTCGGTAACATGTCAACAGCAAACACAATCTTCAGGCCTAAGCAAAGTACAACATCGGAAGAAGGTAGACGAGGATTAATATCATTATTTTCAACTTATTCAAATTGCTTTGAAGAGGCTACTGTTGTGGTAGAATTTGCTGTTACGTGTATTTCCTTTGAAATTTGATCTTTAGATCTAGAACAACGTATAAATTTACTCCAACTCTATTTCCCTCCTTCCTCTTCTCGTCTGCATCCAACCTTTCTAGTCTTTTTCGATATCGGTACTCCTCATAAACGAAAAGAAAACAATCTATCGATTCTCATGCAATCGGCATATCATTTTTTAATGGAATAAGATTTTTTTTGTATGGGTTGACACAGCGCATGATATTATTTTTTTTTACTACGGGTAATGTTATTCGCAGTACTATTGTGGGATACTTAGCATTAGCCGTAATACTATATACTGAGAAATGAATGGTGATCTCTCTCTCTCTCTCTCTCTCTCTCTTTCTCTCTCTCTCTTTCTCCCTCTCTCTCTCTCTCTCTCTCTCTCTTTCTCTCTCTCTCTCTCTCTCTCTCTCTCTCTCTCTCTTTGGATTGCTACAAAAAGTAGTTTTTCCACTTGAGCTTGATCACAGTATGACATGTCCAACAATTTTAGTGGAAATTATTTGTGTTTTATCGCAGTCTTAGACAACTCAATGATGCTTTGTTTTGTCTGATATCTACATAATATCATTATTCATACCATTTTTATTCAGTTTGTACACCAGATTCCTGAATTATGTATGTATAACATGTGGAAAACAAGGCATATTTGACAGATTTATGATCACTTTGCAGTAACATTTGTTCTCGGTTGGCACAAAATCTCTCCGATATATTACATAACAACATTTTTTGTATACCATTTAGTGAACTTCGATGATTTTATTCAATAAGTATAAAAATTTCTGACATTTTGATGTAAAAATGTGGAAAAAAGGCTTATATGACCGATTTATGGTCATTTTGCCATAAAATTTGGTAAATGTTGTTACGAAATCTCTATAGTAATTTTAGACCAAAACTAAGCGTAAATTTGATGCGAAAAAAATTCGTAACTTAATAACTTATAAAGATATCAACAAAATGCAATAATATTCTTAAATAGAAGAGCTAGGCCTATCTTTAAAATTTTAGGTTTTAGGAAGTTGGGACAATTTTATATTTTCCACTAAACTGCCTAGTAATAGTATGTTGAATAGTGTCAATGTAATTCAAACAGTATTAAGGAGCAACCCAACACCCCGAAAGGAAAGAAAGTACACGGCAACAACAACAACAACAAGAAGAAAACAGGCGTGCAACCGAACCAAATAAACAAAACAGGCGCATGGGACAGTCAGCGACCCGGTCCAACCTCAACCAAAACAGCGACAACACAATCGTGACCCCAAGTCCTGACTCACAACATCAGTCAGAAAAGCAGTTGACTGAAGAATGACACGGAGGCCGGCCCTGGACAACATTACAGACTCATACTCGTGTTAATTCTGTGTGTAACCCATGTAAACAAAATCTGGATATACAACTATGTAACCCCAAAATGCTGAAGTTTCATATGTTACAAGTGAACATGAAAGCATAAATGGTAATAACTGCGATCAAGATCAACCTCATTAAAATAATAAAACAACAATAACAGGAACATGCTTAATCAGTGTCGTGACATCAAGATAAATAGAAAAAGACCAAATACAAATAATAGTTTTCCCCCAGAGATATCTATCATGGCTTGGAATGCACATGGCTTACAAACAAAACTCAATAATAAAGACTTTATTAGTTATTGCAATCAGTTCACAATTTTCGCTTGTTCCGAAATTTATAACTGTAGTGAAGAAAAGATGAGTCTCACATTCCCTGATTACAAATGTTATGTGTCAAAAAGAAATGGTCACTTGGGAGGGGGCGTTGCTGTCTTTGTGCGTAACTATTTTACTAAACATGTCTCACAATTGAGTATTGATATTGACGAATGTATTTGTCTCATCGCTGACGAAACTTGCTTTTCTGTAAACTAAAAGGTTGTTATCTGCTTTCCCTATGTTCCTCATGAATCTTCACCAGTGTTTGATAATGATAATGTGAAAGGGTTACAGAGGTTGGAAACGATGTACCATAAAGTGAATATAAGCTATGTGATGTGGAGTGGTTGATAGTGGGTGATTTGAATGCTAGAACTGGAACATTGGATGATATTTTTGTAGAGAAAAATGTTAATAAGTTTCTCCCCAATTATGAGAATAGAGATAGTGTGTTCAACGAAATCAACTGTCGCAGAAACTCTCGCGACCCCTCATTTACAAATAATTATGGTACGCAACTCACAACATTTTGTCGTCTAAACAATCTGTGTTTGGCTAATGGAAAAACGTGTGGGGATAAAGTTGGTAACATAACCTGTATAGCTAATAGAGGACGAACGATAGTAGACTATCTTGTTTTGAGTGCTCAGCTATTTCAAAGCCTTGTAATGTTTACCGTTGATCCACGACCCGAATCCGACCATTTTCCTTTACATGGAAGGTTTATAACCATGTGCCAAAATGACTCTGACGAAGAAACAATCGACAGGCATTTTCCACTACGGTACACCCTTTTCATAAGGTTCCTTGGAATGATACACGCAAAGAAGAGTATACAGTCCGACTTGAAAATCTATTGGAAAATGTTAACAGTGACTTTATTTCTTACTTGAATAATGAAGACGTTGATTGTGCAAGTGATATCCTAATAGATTGTGTAAAGCAGGCAACGCAATTCCGTTGCCTTACCAAAGTAGCTTTTTCAGCAAAAGCACCAAAACTCAACCTATATGGTGGGATGAGGAATGTGAAACACTTAAATTTACAAAGTATCGACTCTTACGGTCTTTCCACCGCTCAAACGATCCTTTAATTTTAAATCAATATTTAGAAGCTAAACAAACATTAAAGAAAAAAGCAGAGGTAGACCGTACTAATATTGAAGACTTAAACACTGCAATGAGTAAAAACGACTCTAAAGATCTCTGGAGTAAAATAAACAAGACGCTATCAAACTCATTTAGTATCAAACAGGGAAACGTAAAACCAAGAGATTTTCACGATTATTTTAAAGACTTGCTAAATCCAATAAGCACACCGACAAATGACGAGCCGACTGACGATGATCTTCACTTTGAAAGTAATAACGACTCCACAGATGATGACACACTGAATTCTCCCATTACATCTGAAGAAGTTCTTCAGGCAATAAGAGCACAGAAAAAAGGGCAAGCATGTGGTTCTGATGGCGTTGGTCCTGAATTTTATATAAATTTCTGCCCTCTCCTTATAGCCTTTCTTGTCCTATTATTTAATACTATTTTTCACTGCGGAAAATATCCGAGTGGCTGGTCTAATTCACTTATTTATCCTTTGTTTAAGAAAGGAAGGCGAGATTTGGCGAGCAACTACAGGGGAATTGCTCTCTTAAATATCAAAGATCTTTTCCGGTATCCTAAACTCTCGACTCACTGGTTGGGTCAACTCTCAAAACCTAAGTCCCGAATCACAAGCGGGCTTTAGGAGGGGATACAGTACGATTGACCACATTTTCTCTCTGCAAGCCGTCGTTAAGAAATATTTATCAAAGAGTAAAGGCCGTTTTTATGTATTGTTCATTGATTTTTCAAAAGCGTTTGATTGTGTGCCTCATGAGAAGTTATGGTACCTCTTGCAAAGAAACAAGCTAAGTGGTCATGTATTTAAAGTGCTAAAGAGTATGACTGTATTCTTTTGTGAAATCCGCAATCAGAGTAGATATACTTACGGCTTGACTTAACAAGGGTTGCGCTGTTACTAGGGAAATTTCTTTTGTAAAGGAAACCAATTTGAGGTCATAATTTGTTTATGGTCGATAAGGACTTTTGTTTTCAAAGAATAACAGAAAAAATAACGAATAATATTCATTATTTTCTCGGGGAACTTATTTCGAGTATCTTAAACAACGAGCACCTTTCTAAAACAGTTTCCCCACATGCGCTAGTCGATTTTGCGTTTGATTAGACCAATATTTTCACAATCTCCACTTTTTCTCATTCACACAGCTTTAGAAATCACTTAAAATGGCCCAACAAACGAACAGCAAGAAGTCTTGCTGTTTCCCCCCCTTAAATTTAAAAGAAATAAAACTGAGTTTACAATTGGGAATTGAATTGAGTCTGGAAAGGATGTTTTGGTAATCTAGATTTAGTGTGTAGTTTTGCTCGAATTGGAAATAGAATCTATATTGAGTTTCTAAGCTCCACCTTGAAGTTGTTGAGCATGAAGCAAAGAAGTGGTATCATTTGTTCTTTACATCAAAACTAGGACCTATAATATATAGATCTAGATTTATATGAAATTTAGATTCTAGAAGATAGCTCTGGATCTATATATTGTTATGGTTGTGAGCCTATTTGGGAGGGATTTCCATTCAGGGGTGCCAGTCCAGCTAAGCCCAAACTTCATGGTAACAAAGTCTATCTGATTTTCAGAAACAAAGAGTCCTGTGCAATGGGATGTGTGATTCCTAAGTACCGTTTAAAAACATTACTGACAAAATGAAGGTTAATGAAGATTAGGCCTACTGTTGCTGTTGCTCAATCCGAATGAGGGCCCCGTACCCACACGGGCGAGCATGGACAAAAAGAGGAGAAATATATGTCAAGAGAGAAGACGGACTCGTATTGAAAGTCGGGCCTAGAGATACAGTGGAGGACACCAAGAAAAGGCTCCTGACACAGACGCTGTCGACACACCAAAAACAAAGCAAACACTCGGCCATTCTTCAACATGCGCAACCCGACAAGCCCAAGACACAGACACGTACTGGTGGTACAAGTAAAAGAAAAGATAGAGAGAAGAGCCGATCTCCCACCAACGTCAACAATTATAGCGCAACAACCACCAGAGCCAACAGCCTCCGTTGTCTGCCCGCTAGCCTCAACACCGTGTGAGCGAGTGGATAGTCCAAATCAAGAACTCGACCATATAAAAGTCAAACCCGCACAGAAGCGGCTAATTTCCATGGCCGCAGCTCTTGACGAAGAAGGTTGCCGCAAAAATGACTGATAAAAAAAAAACACAACTGGAAAGATTGTCTCAAATGACACTACAGATTACGGAGAAAGTTATGTACTGCTTCTTTCCCTTTATTTCTTTTTGCCCTCTGTTTATGGCTTGCTTTTCTTTTTTCTTTGCTTTCCCTAACACTTTTTGTAATGTATCATGAATACAACATGACTGTCCCGCGGTCACTGTATTCAAGGTTAGAAGATCTGAGTGGAAGGTGGAGCAGTTAAAGTAGAGCATTTCCATTTAGGCCTTATCCCTATGTTGTAGGCAGGCCGGCTTGCGACAGGCCGTATTATGGTATAATTTTTAATATCCCAACTGTTTTTTGACCCAATTCTTTAAAAACGTAAATAACACGAATCATTCCGCTTTTATTGGCGCAAAGGTTTGTTTAAATTTTGAGTGTTGGGCCTTATACTTAAATAGCGTAGACTCAAGGCCACTGTGTGTTGTAATGTTAAAGCTAGGAAAACCAGTGGGAGTGAATGTGTGTTGTGAGCGATGAAATTAATTTCATCGGGCCAAATTGAATCCTTACTAAAACGACCTAAATAGTCTTATACTAGTTATAGGCTGAAATGAGGTCAAACCGGCCCATAGGAAAAAATGTTCAAATGGTTGCTCTATTCGCTAGCTCAAACAAAGCTGACCTTACCGTTATGCCAATTGGCTGCTGTTTGTTTACTTTTCTTTTTTCTTAATTTTTGTACCCCATTTATAATTATGATTATAGGCCTATCCTCTGAGTCTGGGGGACTGAACAGAGATCACCAATTCTTACCAATGTCAAATTACGCTAATGTTTTGTGTGGTGTATGTGAACTTTTTGTTTTCATGAATGTAAAACTTTTTTTCCAAGAAAAATACTTTATCTATACTCTTTGCAGGCCAACAAAAGCCTTTCAAAAAATGAGCTACAATTATAATTATCCTACCTACAAAAAGTCATAAACGACGGCGTTAAAATTGTCTCCCTGAATGCTCGAGAGCTAGCCACGCATGACCCGCGTAAAAGACGAGACGTGCTGAACTATTTAAGAAAAAAGGGATTCTCCATAATATGTGTTCAAGATACACATTTTACTAAGGCAATAGAAAACATAGTACGTAACGAATGGGGCTATAAAGCTTTCTTTAGTTCCTACTCCTCTGCCTCTAGAGGAGTTGCAATATTCTCTAACAATAACTTTGAACATGAAGTGCATGGCGTGATCAAAGACGCAAATGGAAATTTCTTGATATTAAATTTAACAGTAGACGGGGTAAAAATGAGTTTACTAAATATCTACGCGCCAAATAGAGACGATCCTAACTTTTTCATGAAAGTGAAGCATGAGATCGCAAGAGTAGGCAACAAAAACAATTATGGTAATGGGTGACTGGAATCTTCTTTTAGATCCAGAGATAGACGGAGTGAACTACAAAAATATAAATAACAAAAAAGCTAGAGCTGAAGTTGGTCAAATGATGGCCGACCTTGATCTGTTCGACATATGGCGTGAAGAACACCAAGAGGAAAGAAAGTACAGGTGGAAATGAAAGTTTAAAAAAATACAATTCAAATGGGAATGCTTGATTTTATCCTGGCCTCACACGACATAATACCTTATTGTAAAAAAGAAAACATACTTCCTGGCTACAGATCCGACCATTCAATGATCACAGTAACACTCCAATTCTCACAAAATTATAAACCGAAAACATTCTGGAAGTTTAATAACTCTTTGTTATATGATGAAGATTTTGTTCATAAAATGAAGGAAAAAATAACCGGTGTAAAAAAAAACTTATCAAGCACATTCTATATACAGTATATAGAACATATTAATCACACTGAAAACAAGGACTACGAATCTTCTTTAGGACCACAGCTTTTCCTCGAAATTTTAAAGTTGGAAATCAGAGGTTTGTCCATTGAACATGCCTCAACCAAAAAGAAAAAAGAAAATGCAATAGTTAAAAATCTAGAGGAAGAAATAAAAGTCTTAGAAGACAACTTTGAGGAAAATAATACCGAGGAGCTTCGAAACAAGAAAGAAAGCCTGGAGAACATCCACAAAAAATAGAGTGTATATGGAAGGTGTGGTGATAAGATCAAAAGCGAGATGGATAATCTTGATGCTTTACACATCTCCAAGCAACAAAATAAAAAGGGCCTTTTTTTTTTAGTATTAATTGACTTCGAAAAAGCCTTCGATTCAATTTCGTGGTCCTTTGCCAACAAAAGCCTAACACTTTTTAACTTTGGGAAATCATCCAGACAATGGATAGAAATACATGTATTCTTCTCCAATATAAAATCTTGTGTTCAGATTAACGGAATGATA
>BMAT01005906.1:66011-76798 GCA_019649035.1 Elysia marginata | reverse complement strand
TTATCTATAAAGCTGGTGTCTAACTCAAACCTTTTACTTGTCTGTATTATCTATAAAGTTGGTGTCTAATGCAAACCTTTTACTTGTCTGTATTATCTATAAAGCTGGTGTCTAACCCAAACCTTTTACTTGTCTGTATTATCCATAAAGCTGGTGTCTAACCCAAACCTTTCATTTGTCTGTATTATCTATAAAGTTGGTGTCGAACACAAACCTTTCATTTGTCTGTATTATCTATAAAGTTGGTGTCTAACTCAGACCTTTTCCTTGTCTGTATTATCTATAAAGTTGGTGTCGAACATAAACCTTTCATTTGTCTGTATTATCTATAAAGTTGGTGTCTAACTCAGACCTTTTCCTTGTCTGTATTATCTATAAAGTTGGTGTCTAACCCAAACCTTTTACTTGTCTGTATTATCCATAAAGCTGGTGTCTAACCCAAACCTTTCATTTGTCTGTATTATCCATAAAGCTGGTGTCTAACTCAGACCTTTTCCTTGTCTGTATTATCTATAAAGTTGGTGTCTAACTCAAACCTTTCATTTGTCTGTATTATCTATAAAGTTGGTGTCGAACACAAACCTTTCACTTGTCTGTATTATCTATAAAGTTGGTGTCTAACTCAGACTTTTTCCTTGTCTGTATTATCTATAAAGTTGGTGTCTAACCCAAACCTTTTACTTGTCTGTATTATCCATAAAGCTGGTGTCTAACCCAAACCTTTCATTTGTCTGTATTATCTATAAAGCTGGTGTCTAACCCAAACCTTTCATTTGTCTATAATATCTTTTAAGTAGGTGTCCAACCCCACAAACCTTTTATGTGTCTGTGTCTATAATATCTGTAAATTTGACTTTTAACACAAACCTTTTACTTGTCCATATTATCTATAAAGCTGGTGTCTAACACAAACCTTTCATTTGTCTGTATTATCTATAAAGTTGGTGTCTAACTCAAACCTTTTACTTGTCCGTATTATCTATAAAGCTGGTGTCTAACCCAAACCTTTTACTTGTCTGTATTATCTATAAAGCTGGTGCCCAACACAAATCTTTTACTTGTCTGTATTATCTATAAAGCTGGTGCCCAACACAAACTTTTTATGTGTCTTTAATATCTTTAAAGTTGACGTTTAACACAGACTTTTTTCTTGTCTACAATATCTTTTAAGTAGGTGCCCAACACAAACCTTTTGCTTGTCTTTAATATCTTTTAAGTTGATGTCTAACACAGACCTTTTGTTTGTCTTTTAATAGCTTTTAAGTTGATGTCTAACACAGACCTTTTGTTTGTCTTTAATATCTTTCAAGTTGATGTCTAACACAGACCTTTTGTTTGTCTTTAATATCTTTTAAGTTGATGTCTAACACAGACCTTTTGCTTGTCTTTAATATCTTTTAAGTTGATGTCTAACACAGACCTTTTACTTGTCTTTAATATCTTTCAAGTTGATGTCTAACACAGACTTTTTTCTTGTCTTTAATATCTTTTAAGTTGATGTCTAACGCAGACTTTTTTCTTGTCTTTAATATTTTTTTAAGTTGGTGTCTAACACAAACCTTATACTTGTCTTAAATATCTTTTAAGTTGGTGTCTAGCCCAGACCTTTAAACAAAGCAGACTGTGTATCATATTCCATGTAAGTTGAGCTTAGCAGGTTTTATTCAATAATAGCATTTAGATATGATTTGTGTTCATGACAATACAAACAAGTTTTTGTCCTTTCAAATGCAGGTTTGTGGTGAAAATGTTCTTGAAGAAGCAAAAGTGTTTGCAAATAAAGTGATTGGCCAGCCTCTAGGTTCCAGAAGGCTCAGTGGAGTGGATGTAAAAGATGCAGGCAGTGTAGACTCTTTATTTGAAGGTATAAGATGAAGATTGAGACATATCATTCATTGTTTGTGTTAGCTCACTTCTTCAAAAATTTCCAGTTAAAAATCTAGTTTGAACTTTAATAAAGTTTCAAACATATTTGGCTTGAATTAATTAGAAAAAAATATTTTTAAAAAATCAGTCCATCAATTGTAATCAGGGAAGATGTAGAAGCATAGATATCAAACACAGTAGTGTTGGAAATATAAATTTTTCTTTTTTTTTTTTAATTGAAAAGATATTTAATACTTTTACAAATTGGTTACCCAGTTGCATCTACAATTTTAATGTTCGCAGTGTGAGTTATCCGTGTGATAGCGAGCAAGGATTGCCCTCAAATCTCATGAGGGTAAAACTGCAAATGATGCAAGTACTTTTTGGGTTAGAGTTTTTTCTTTTTAATTAAATTTTGAACGAAGCAGGATAGATTTGATCTTAAATTATTTTGATACATGATCATGACCCTTTGCTTCTCTTTTCCAGCTGCTCTTTCTCTGGCTAAAAAGAAATTCAGGGGTCAAATTGCTCCCATTGTGAGTCATATGTCATAGATGTGAATCTACATTACTTTACAAACAAACTTACTTTTTGTATTTTATCTTGGGGGAAATTAGGTATATCAACAGCATTGAAATGTTCATGCAATGCCTTTAAAATAGCTCAGGTTGAAATGCATTTAACTATCAAGATTAAGTTTTAAATAAAAAAAACTCACAGTAAGGCTCTTAGGAGATATCTTGTACAGATTTGTTCTTTCCTATTATATGTAACCTTTCAATGAATGATGACCTTGTTTTGTGAAAAGGGGAAAATTTATGCTGAACAAATGAAAAGCTTACTACAGCAAAGAGAAACCTTTCTTTTCATAAGAATTTCTCAATTTCCCGTTAAGGGTACATAAGCTTTATTGTTTTTCAAAATATTTAGTTTTATTATCCCTTTACCTTTTTAAGCAATTAAATAATAACTGTCCATGAATCGAGTTGAAAGGTTAAAATCAAATTTATTGATTTTTTAAAAAAAATTTCTGTATTTCAGTATTGCCTAAAGTCTGTGAGAAATTCAGCCAAAATGCCATTTCACAAGGCTGCTGCAGAGGAGTCAAAGCTTATAATAGAACTTATGACTGGTTCTCAATCAGCTGCTTTGCGGTATTCGTTTTTCGCTGAGCGTTCGGTACCTAAGGTAAGCTTAAATTTTTTTTCACATAAATGAGTGGATGTAGCAATAATCTTGTGCCAAACCACGTATATTATGGGGATTAAGTATGCCATGGAAATTTACCAAAAGGGTGCATGGTAAAATTCCTTGGCACACTTGATCCAAGTACCATACATGGTTAAGGCACAAGATTACTGCTGCGTTCATGCACCACTTGTTGGCTTGGAGTTGGAGACGATTATTTAAAGAGTTTTCTTACCACATAATTGAATGTTGCAACAGGAATGATTTATTGGACTGCTACATATATGATTTTGAAGGATTCAAGGTCTGTTAAGTTATGATCTGCTTATACTTGGGACAAACATGTACAACTAACAGTCTTGAAAAAAAAATTCTTGTAAGTTAGTGAGAACAGTGGCTGACTGATAAAATGAGGATCAAATAAGCAAGCGAGTATTTTGTTTTATAAAACTATTGTCATTAGTTGTCGCAATCCATAAGGATTAATAATTCAATCGGCATTGAGAAAATAACCCAAGAGTTGTATTTGGCAAAGTGAGAAGTATAGAAGAAACACATAACATACAAGTAGATGACAACATAAGTCCAGTAGTAGCAGCTCTTTGAAGAAAACTTTGGCTGTCAGAGACAAGCTTCAAGCTTCAAAAGGAGCTAAGTCGCATGAAAGCCTTGGTGTAAATGCAAAAGTTTGAAGAACCTACAGATTGGATGAATCCCATGATGGTAGTAAAGAAATCCAACCAGACTTTAAGAATATGTATGAGCCCAAAAGAGAGATAAGACGATCTTAGAAATGAATGATGCTAAATACTTCACAAAACTAGGCGCTTCCATCAGATTCTGGGCAATATAGCTTGATGACCAAAATTCCAAG
This sequence comes from Elysia marginata, assembly GCA_019649035.1. NCBI lineage: Eukaryota > Metazoa > Mollusca > Gastropoda > Plakobranchidae > Elysia > Elysia marginata. The sequence continues at coordinate 72,867 of BMAT01005906.1, read as the reverse complement.
ATGCTGCACCATCAGGAAGATACGGATTTCTACAACTACCCTTTGGAATCAAGTCAGCCCCAGATCTCTTCCAAAGAGTGATGCACAAGCACTTTGGTGACATTAAAGCATGGTGTGCTTCAAAAATGACTTTTGCATTTGGAATCAAATATAAGCACACATGGTGCGACTCAGGCAAGTCTTTGAATGTGCAAGAAAGTGTGGAATCAAATTAAATAAAAGCAAGTGTCTATTTCTGAAGAGAGAACTGAAGTATTTTGGTCACATACTCAGAGATAGAGGAGACAAAGCAGACCCAGACAAAATCTCAGCAATAGCAAAGACGCCAGCACCAGAAGACAAACAAGGACTGGTGAGTTCCCTGGGAATGGTAACATACCTTAAAAAGTTTGTGCCTAACATGTCAGAATGCAGAGCACCACTCAGAGAGTTGCTTCAGGATGATGGACCATGGCAATGGCTATCCCACCCTGATTAAACATTCAAAGACGTACACGAAATCCTCATAACAAGTCCAGTTCTTAAATACATCAACCCTAAAAAAGTTGTTGTGATAGTTGATGCAAGCAAAGTCAGATTGGGAGCAGCCCTCCTGCAAGAAAATAAAGTCATGGCCAACACATCTATATCCTTAAAAGAAAAGCTTATAGCATGTCCTTCTAGGAGGGTAGTGAGGACATGGTATAAGCTATGTTTCTCTAAGTGGCAAGGCGGTGGGTGCTGAAACATCTTTTAGTCGAAGGTTCCAATCATACTAAGGACAGACATTTCAGGCATTTCCACTAAAAAGCCTACTTCTCTCCACTGCTAATTTTATACCTTTAAAATCTTTCAATCATTTGATTGCGCAGTGGCTGCCTCCACTATTTATTAAGTTTTTTGTACTATACATACTGAAAGACACAACCAGCTACTCAGTGATTCAACAAATGAAGGCAAGGCACAGCATACCGGTGCAGTTATCACAGACAATGGACCTCAGTTTTCTGCATCTAAATTGAGAAGGTTCATGTTGGACTGACAGATCACGGACAACAGATTTAGTCCATTATATTTAAGTTCAAATTGCCGTGCCTAGAGAACGGTCCAGGCGGTGAAAAGTATCCTCAAGAAATCTGAGCACAGCAGAGATGATCCCTATCTGAGCATGCTTGACTTCTGGAAGACAAGGAAAACCAGACCAACCTTCCCTGGCTGAGATCCTCATGTGCAGAAAATTTCATACCCTTCTGCCAACCATCATCGAACTAAAGGAGAAGGTCAATAAACATTTGGTTGCAGAAGCACTGAAGAAGCAAGCACAATATTACAATGTGCACACCAGAGAACAGACAACCCTGCAGCCTGACGCCATTGCCAGGTACAAAGATCCCAGATCCCGGACCTGGAAACCTGTTCATGCGCTGGATCAAGTTAATCCAAGGTCATACAACATCCAGAGTAAGTTTGGAGTTCTGTGAGGAACAGGCAAGAAATCCTACACACACAAGAACCACCTCATGACTTCACACTTGATCCCTTGGAGACCACACCCAGACAACCCCAGCTTTGGGCATCAGGAGCTTTTGAAAGTGAAATTTTACCACGAAATTTATGTGAGGTTGCCCCAATCCACCGCCACTGGTTGTCAAGCAGCTTTGTTATAGGCAATGAGCTCTAATGCCATTGGCCTGCTCGTATGAGAGTGACAAATAATTCCCTCCAATGTTTGCCACCAGTTTTGTGTGTTAAAGTTAAAAGTTTATAAAAGTTACAGAAGTGTTGGAACAATATTTTTTGTTTTTTTTTAAGTTAAGCCATGGATTTCACGATGTAAACACTGCAGCCTAGAGTGTTGGCAACGGAAGGACTATTTGAAACAAGAACTATTGGCAATATTCCATATGTAGGCTACCTTTATTTTCGGCTCAAAAGTTGTTGACTTAGCACTAGTATAGCAATAACTAAATTTGGGTACATAATCTCTGTAATCAACGCCCATATGTTAAAATCTAATAGTTCAGTTCAACGTCTAGTGAAGAATAAAAATTTAATTATGTCTAGTGAAGGCCTAAGTGACTTATTCTTTTTAAAGCTACATGTAATAAGATAGTGTGTCCCTTAGAAAATAAAATTTTTAAAGGGGAGATGTGATGAAATGTTATTACATATATATATATGACTATCAATTCTGTGATAATCAATGTTGTTATTATTAAGTCACCAGAATAATCAAGTGACATGACTTACCGGCTTTAATAGTTCTTATTGTTATGAGTCTTTAAACAGAGCTAGATGAAAGCCAAGACCAAATAACAACATAACACTTGCTACAGATCATTCCTATTTATCAATGTTTCTTCAAAGCCCAAAAAATATGTTTTTCAAACCTCTTCAATCTTTAGCTGGACTAAATAATGAATTATTCTAATTTATCATAGGTCAATTGTTGTGCATGTAATTGACATAATATTGTTCCATGTCTCTGTTTAAGTGGAAACTTCCTTGTGGGGCAACAGTGAACAACACCAAGCCAGACATCATAAGGAAAACAGGTGTTGTTGGTGCAGGCACCATGGGATCTGGCATTGCAGTTTGTCTCATCCAAGCAGGCATTCCAGTCATTCTTGTTGAAAAGGATCAAAAGGTTGGGGAATTTAAAGAAAAATAAAGTTGACATTGACTTTTGTAGAAATTGTTTTACCACTGTTGCACAGCAAGCTTGTAGAATTGTATGTCTTTCCCAGCAAAACAGGTTTCATTTGATGGCTGGAAATCATTACGGGTCTGTTGATAAGGAGATAAGCTAAAGCATACCATGTTAGAGATCTCTGCATGGCAGTATTTCAAATTGTCCAATGGGCTCTTGAAGTAGAGAAGCTTTTTTCTGTTCATATTAGAATATTCTCTCTGCGTTTTCTCTTTTATGATCATATCTCTTTTCTCTTAGCCCTCTAAGTTAGACTGACATTTGGCTGTGGATGGCCCAAATCTTTGTGAACAATCTGAGTTTGGTGAATTGCCTCTTTGATTTTGAGGCATCCTTTTACCTCATTTAGGGCTTTTCCAACGAGCCAGTTAGTGCTGTTCTTTGTAGGTCTTTATAAGTCTTTCAACATTATGAGAAATGTGGTTTTACTGCAATCATGCTCCTCAAGATTGAATTTCATTGGGAGTAATAGGTCTTTTTTATCTTTTGGGATAAACATAGGCACTTTATAAACAATTGTCATAGATTTTATACACTCCTTCTATGGTCTTTAACTATTCACCTGTTTTGAAGTTCTCCCATGGGCTTTGAAGAATTTTGCACAGCCTTTTCAGAACATTTATTTTTTTAGACTTTTTTATACACTATTTTAATCCCTTTAGGGAAATTTGTCTTCGTTACTCAGCATAACTGTGTCGCAACAGATCAGCACCACTAATGCCCCAGCAGACCAGTACATTTGGAGCCTGCAGCTGGGTACCCATTTTACAGGTGGGTGGACTGGGGAAAGTTAGGATAAATTGCTTTCCCAGGGCAATTGCAACATGGCATGGTCGGGAATCGAACCCATGGCCTCCAGATCTCAAGTCCGACGTGCTAACCACTCTGCCACGCTGACCCTGAACTGCTTCCAGTTGTGGAAAAAGTTGTTGTGTAAATTGGAATAGGTCCTTATAAGTGTTCCTGATTTTTTCTTATGTTAGCAAATGTCTTTCCTGTAGACTTAAATCTGCCTATAAGTTAGTGCAAAACTTTTAGATGTTGAACAATTTGCTCTAGCACATTCTTTCTTTGATGTTTATTTTTTCCTATTTCTTCAGGTTCCTCTTTTTGTTCCTGTGGGTTTATTTTCCAAAGGCCTCCGACTTCTGTTAAGTCATGGCAAGTTTGTACTCCAGGGTGCTGCTATTAATGAACAAGACTAGCTTAAAGACCATTTGGCTGTTTAGATTTCCTCATAATTTCAATCTCCTAGGGGCAGTTTATCATCCTGACCTTCAGTATTGATTTTGTCAGCTCCTCAGTTTTTAACCTGGTGTTTGTTTTGTAGTGTATTATATACCAGAGCAGTGCTGTTGAGACAATATCCGTCCTGACAATTTCCTTTATATCATTTGGATAGCTCATTTCAAAATACTTTATGTCCTTGATCTTCAAGTCAATTGAGCAGTTTTGATCAAAATCATTATCTTTGATTTATCCATCACTCTGTGTCCCTTTATTAGAATCAATAAGCTCAGGGATTGTTAAATCACAAGGCCATAATTAATTTTTGTCTGTCACTGTCACTTGCCTTTCCGGGAATCTTTCTGTCTTTTCCAAATATCTTTTGGTCTTTGACAGAAGTCAGTGGACATGCTATGTAAAGAAGTAAGATACTCATTGAAAGACGGAAGGGAGTCTTTTCACATTTTATAGGGCTGATTTAAGAGCCTTTTCTCCTACTGTTGTTCATAGTATGCATAAATCATAATTTTAATTTTGAAAATTCATTTCAGATGCTGGAAAAGGCCATTAAAAATATATCAGGAATCCTTGATGGTACTGTGAGAGTGAATCGCATGACGTCAAAGCAAAAAGACCAATGTATGGGAATTCTTAAAGGGGCCTCTACTATCAATGAACTTTCTGATGCTGATTTGGTAAGGCCATTTATTTTGTATTTTACCTTAGTCAGATGTCAACGATTTCTAAATCTTTAATGAAAAAGATATAATAAGTAGAAAAGTTGTTCTCACAATGAGCTTGATTTTGAAAAGGATCAGACTATTTAGAAATAGAGTAGAGTAGATTATACTGTATTTAAAAAGAAAAAAATTATAAATTATTTTTTATCGAAACCTATCACAACTGCAGAATGGTCTTATTAAACTTGAACGCTTCCTTTGCAGGAGATTATTTTCATGCTTGAACTAACACACAATATATATGTGTCTTTGTAAAATCTTTAACTGTAGACTTAGAAGTATGTTTTATTTCACTGTCACCTTTTAAATTATATTTTTAATGTCAAATGTTTTAGAGAATTTAGTCACTGCAATAAGGAACTACTCTAAGACACACTGGCTAAAGCACCAGCACTGCGTTTATAATAATAGACATTTGATTTACATTGGGTGGGTGGATTTTACACCATCCCCCAAGTAAAAAAAAGGCATCTTCCATTCTCAACTAATTTTGTTTATTCTTTCATTAGTTCAAAAAGCCCTGTTGCAGCCTTGAATGAATTTCTTGAACCATTTTGAAAAAACAATGAATATCTTTTCGTTACTTGAAAGTGACAACATGTCCCAAGAAATTTTATTCATAGACAAGGGCTGGATGAACATCAAGATATAAGTATATTAGATTCACATGACTTTCTCAATCTTCATAATTTCTACTTGTTTCCAGGTTATTGAGGCTGTGTATGAAAATCTTGAACTGAAAAGACAGGTGTTTTCCCAGTTAGACCAAGTTTGTAAAGCATCAACTGTGCTGTGTTCCAATACATCAACTTTGGATATTGACAAGGTACATTCATACTGGAAATAGACATACAGTTTTTTTTTTTTAAATAACAATAGCTGAACAAGAAGTTTTGAACTAGGTTCTTATCACATATAACCCAACTTTCCAGATGATATGTATCTGTCAATTTGGTAATAAGCAGTTAATTCATGAATGAAAACATTCATACTCACTTGTTAATTTTTTTCCCTGTAAGTCTTTCAAAAGGAGGCAGATACAAGCTAGAGCTAAGTTTTTCTTTTAAATTTAAATTTATAGCACGCACACATGCACAGAGAAAGAGGAGGAGGGAGGGAGGGGAAGGAAGAGAGAGAGAGGGGGGGAAGGAGGGAGGAAGTGAGAGAGGGGGAGGGAGGAGAGGGAGGGGAGACAGAGAGAAGAGGGAGGACAGAGAAAGAGGGGAGACAGACAAAGAGAGAGAGGGCAAGAGAGAGAGAGGAGTTTTGTAGGAAGATAGAATTATTTGAATAAATATGTTAGCAAAGAAAGGACTATTTTTGTAAACCCTCAGCTTTCAGTCCTAATTACATACTTTTCTTTCACTCTTCAGATAGCCTCTGCTACCAAGAGACCAGAAAAAGTAGTTGGTACCCATTTCTTTTCTCCAGCGTACATTATGAGACTACTTGAAAATGTTTATGGGACAAAAACCTCTCCTACCACTGTTGCTACTGTCATGGAATTAGGAAGACGAATAGGAAAGGTCAGCTGAGAACTGGATTTTATTGACAATTTCTTGAAATGGTTGTCGTTTAGCTTCGTTTTTTTGTTGTCATCTTGTTTGCATCCTCATAAAAATTTAATGAGAGAATCTGAATAGAAAGTGAAAAAAAAAATGAAAATAAATATTATAGTGGTGGCAATTACTATCTTTGATCTCAAATCTCAAAAATATTGCTTATATAGTAATGTTAAACAGGCAAATGCATTTTTAACACTGTGTACCACAAAACCATTGAAGTCATGTTGCACCTAAAAAATGTAACACATGGAATTTATCCAAATATTATAAAATAACAAATAAAAAAAATCATTTTGGAGGTCTTAGGGCTAAAACTGACAGTTTGGATTTGCATGACATGATATCTAAGAAAGTTCAAGCTTTAGATACATGATGTTTGGTAGGTCAGTAGGTAATTGCTGTTGATTTTGTGGATCTAACCTGACAATGTACAAAACACTGTCATAATAAGGGTCACCTTGCTACATTAGCGGTTTTTGTCAAACAATAGCACTTATGTAAATTAAAAGATAGCTTCTGACTTCTCTAAGGCAAAAAATCATCCTAACACCACACATGAAGTCTTAAATGGGGTCCTTGTAATATCTTTAATAATAATAATAATAATAAATAAATATGTTTAGAGTCCTCCACCG
>BMAT01005906.1:23665-33924 GCA_019649035.1 Elysia marginata | reverse complement strand
TTATATAAGAAAATAAAATTGAAGCTTTTCCCCCTTTATTTTAGAAAGTAGATGTTACCACTCAATTGGCTTTGTTTAAAAAATTCTGCTGCTCTGGAGATATTAAGAACTACTGGGGATGTTTTATAACATTTAAGCTTTCCTTAACTTGTGTTATTGTAGGTCCAACCTCATGATTTTTTTTCCGAGTAGTGCCTATGCCAGAAACTAGTATTACTATAATTAGTAACCAAATGATGCAACTGACTGACAGCCATCACAGTTGTAACTGCTGCCTTTGACTTTAGAGCTAACAACCCATACTTTTACGCTTTAAGCCTTACATCATTATAGATGAAGCCTGAAGCCCCCTAGGTTTCTTGACCTCACACTGAATGATTGATTATTGTTGACCAACTGGTCTTCCACAGATATACATATCGCCATGGCAAATATTTTTTTTTGCTGCAATATAAATAAATGAAGTATTAACATTTCTTTTTAATGCTATATTAGGCTTTAGGAACCTAAATTGGGCCTTGCTTTACATTCTCAGAAAGTTTTTAAGGCAAATTCTGTTTAAAAATCTGTCAAAATTGATAAACTCTTACTCTGTCTGTTTTAATCGTACAGGGGTTTCAGACTTCAGTTGCATGATTTTTCAGGGTGTAGGTGTTTTTGGGGGTTTTTTTTATCTATAGTCCGCTTTGACAAAAATCCAGTTTTACAGTTTTAGCACTACTGACTGTAGACACTCTAACGGACTGAGCCAACAGCGCTCTGATGATTTACTTAGAAAAAAAAAGAGAGATGGGACAGAAAATAAAAATCATAGGTCTAACACTGAGGGTAATTTTTATGATAGCTTGCAAGTATACACGAATTACAACTTGAACCTAACGTTTATACCTAATAGACAGTTTTAATCAAGTATCAATTTCAGGCTAACTTTGAAGCTTCATGTTTACTTTCGCCTTCCTTTTTCTCTTACCTAAACACACTGTCCAGCTCTTTTTGAAAATAAACAAGAAATATGCTGTTAGTGCAACTGTATCTGGCCTCAAGGATTCAGCATTGAAACCGAAAACAGTGTCCAATGCTGTAACTTATCAGTGGATACTGTGTGTAGGTAAAAGAAACATGAGTATACAGTAAGAATATCATTAGTCTTAATATTTTAGGTCATTTTCAGTTTTCCAGGTACATTTACTTTAAAAAATATTGGAAACTTAGAATATATGCATTAAAAGTAGCAATTGTGTAAGAAAAACGAAACGATAATGTTGGATTATTTTTTTTCCCTTCATTTTAGATTTCACTCATTGATTGAGACAACCATGTGTGCAGCACGTCCATCTCGCGCACACATGTCCCGCAAAGTCCGGAAAAAGTCAGGCAGAGGGAGGGATGGCAGCCTCGGTTCTATTTCCCAATACAGAGCTCCTCTTGGGAGTCAAGCAGACCGTTATCATCGTACAAGCTTTCCTTTGGTCATGGATCTCTCTAGCGAGGATGAAATGCAAGATCCTGACATAATGATGGATACAAGTGAACCACTAGAAAATTTGCCATTTCAATTACTTCCAGAATTGTGCAAGATAAAAATTTTCACGTTTCTCCAACAAAATGATCTTGGTCGTTGCATGCTTGTGTGTGTGGAATGGTGTCAACTGATTCGGAACCCTCAGTTGTGGAGTTCTGTCCGTTTCAGTTCTCTGTCTTACTCTTGTCTACCACAAGATCGTCATGGGCCTGTCCATACTGATCCAATATGCCACCATTGTTTTCGGAAGAGAGTTTTTAGTTTCAGCCAGTTTCTTCATCGTCTTGAGCCAGTGGTGAAAGAATTCCAGTTTTGCTTAGATCTCAGCCATCCAACAGATCAATTTAATGCTGTTGTGGAGCAATTTTTATACACAGCAAATTTGAGCTCACTCACTCAGGCTGAAATGAATTGGAAAGAAAGCCCCTCCAGAGCCTCACTTGATCAGGAACCTTTCCAGGACCATATGTACAGATATCGTAGAAGGCAACGTATGTTCAGCAGGATCTTTGATACCTTTGTCAATCTTTGTCCACAAATAAGCACACTGGTAATACCATTTGACTGGACGGATAAAAATATAAAAAATCTTTGTCTCCTGACAGGGCTAGAGAAACTGGTGCTGGAGAAGTATGGAATCTACAATCATATTTTTACTCAAGATCATCTGACCAAGCTGATGGATAGCTTGGTGAATTTGAAAAAACTCCTGCTTGAGGTGATTTTCATGTTTCTCCTTCTTCTTCATACCATTTTCATCCTACAGACATTGATAAAAAAAAATTTTAAGTAGTATTGAAACTTATTTCTACCTTCAGTGAATAACCCATGTTATTTGAAGTTGGCTGAAGTAGTTAAACATACTTCCTGGATAGTATAGGTAGCAGGAAGGCATCTGAGAGTCATGGTCTAATGTGACCAGACCCCCTTAGTCAGGAGTTAAGGGTCCAAGGGTCCTACCACTTGCCATGGTGGGTGGGTGGGGGGTCTTCTCTGTAGACTGTGCTATCTAGCTCTCAGTGATTATCTTGTTACCATTTCCTGGCTGTAACCGAAGGGGCAGGGTGTTATAGAGACATTTATAATGGAATCACCACCGGCAGCTTGGGGTAGATCATGTACAGTATTTGATAAGAAGTGAAAAGGCAATGTCTTTCATTGCACACCCAAGCTAATTAGTTTCGATTTCAACCATTTAAAAGAGCAAAACCTAAAATCCAAGCCCTCTTGGTAAAATGATATGAATATTTCTTTCATTGTAAAAAGACCTATGATGCTCTTGATCTGAATTATTATGGGAAACTAATCTCCACAAAATTAAAAGTTCTGGATGAGATGAGTTAATATTTAAAAAAAAAATAAGACATCAGGCTCAGCCAGTAGAATATTTTACCCCTTTTTTTGCTGTTGTCCTTTTTTAAGTGATGTTTAAATACTTTATTCTGTCCTGTCTCAAGTATCACTTCTTCTGCCCCATGGTAACACAGACTGAGCCTGTATTATGAGCCCAGCCATGTTAATATGTCAGGAATTGAAATTGATGCTTCCAATCCTAGCAAAACCACAGTGGACAATCTTCAAATTTTTTTATAAATGATACTTAATTAGAATTGTCCTAGACTGTTGGAGGTCTGATTTTCCTACCAATTTATTTGGTATTGTAATCAAAATGTTCAATTTAAGTTTAAGTGAAGTCTTCAAGCGCATACAATGTCTATTTTTTACATTTGTAAGTGTGATGGAAAATGGTGAGATTTAAAAAATTTTTAAACTGAATATTATATTATTGTACATGTTGTATGTTCACTGTGATTTATAGAAAAAAATATTCTTCCTTATCTCAGGGCTGAAACTTGGTTTTCCAAAAAAAAAATTAATTAAACTTTTAACTTATAATCAGCTAATATAATTAGGTACCCTAGTTTAAAAGAAATGTTTACTGACTGAATTTTTACAAATAAGTCGATGTTGTTAATTTTTAAATAGAAATTTCAAAGAAAGCTTTTTTTTTTCTTTTTACAGGTATGGATTCCCAGCACCAACAACCGAGGTGTGGATGTTTATTGTATAAGATCTTCATCTCTTACATTTCTAGATGTATCCCAGTGCAGAGGTTTTTATATTAAAAAACTGATTACTCCAAACCTTTTGAATCTACGCATTGCTTGTCGCCCTATGCTGAAAATACTGTTGCAAACACATTCTCCTTTCTTGCCATGTGTTTGTACAGTGCTACTGGAAGGGGCCCCACGGCTTCAAGAAATAAATGGGTTTCATTTGGAGAGGAATAGCTTGCTTTACCCTAATGATGATTTAGGCACTCTCATGAACACGATCTGTTGTTGTCCTCGACATAACATGATATCGGGGATAGAGATGTATGGTATGTAACAGCATAAAGAGGCATTAGTTTGGACAGCAGGCAAATCTGATCTGATTTTACTTTGCACATGTATGTATACAATATACATACAGCTATAAGTATTTTGTTATGATTACTTTTATCACACTTTTTTACAGGATTTCGAATTCAGTATATATTAATTATTATATACATGTTTATACATGGGAAGAATGGGTAGGAATCTTGTCTTCTTTGTAGGATACATACAAAAGCAAAAGCTCTTTGTACAGATTTATTTTATATGAATTACATCTTAGATAAATCTGTCTACACATCTTATCTTTGTCTGGAAGTTTTTGATCTTTAGTATGTCCTTTCCTAGTTTGATATTTGACCATGAATGCAAAAACCTGTTGCATACAATGTATGATGTGTGCTGTTTGTTGTTACTTATTGTATGCTTGAGCAAGGGTGAATCAGGCTTTTTGCTTAATTGAATGGTAAAGATCACAGTTGCATATATGTAAATATGTACAAATGTTGTGCGAAATATTTTAGTTCAACTGCTTAAATATTCACCTTATGGTGAAGCATTTTTTATCATTGTAGATTGTAAATACTATGATTGTACAAACTGTATAGACACAATTTTAATTAATTATCAAGGCCAAATGACAAGACATCTTATGAGATCCCACCTTTGAGCCGTTGGGTCGTTTTTCATTTTTTGTTAAGACAACTTATTGAAATCTCAAATTGNNCCCCCCCCCCCCCCCCCCCCAAGAAAATGTTGTTTGTTTTTTTTTCCATTAGCTTATGGTATTTTGTGCATATGTTAAATTTGAAAAGGGTTTAGTTGAAGATTTTTAATGACAAAAAGCCTTTTTTAATTAGGTCAATGTTAATGATAAAAATACATTTGTTTTTGTTTTTTTAGCTTCTATGAAATGTAATTTAAATTTTTATTCTGCTTATGTTATTTTCATACTGCAGCAAGAGCTACAGATTTATTTTATTGACTGCTGATGTTACTGTCCTTTTATTATCAATAGGTTCCTTTTCATCAATTTGATTCAAATATATACAATATATAGCTACATCTGTGAGGAATGAGTCCTCAAATGTTTCTCAGGGCTGAGTTGTCATGAGTGCAAATGATGACTTTACAGATTTTGTTTCTTTGAAAAGTTAAAAAAAAAAACAACTTTTTTCATCTACCATTGTTACAATTTGTTGACATTTACTCCTCACTTACCGTGCATTAATTCCATTGCCTACATCTGGTCCAATATACTTAATTTGCATGAGTTGAGCTGGGAAATGCGACAGTGGATTTTTTGCATGAAATATAAATGGTGTGTGTTTGAAAAATAATGTTTTCTTTTGAAAATAGGCATCATAAATCATTAAATGCAATGCGTTTTCATTCGTCCTTAAAAGCTTGCATGCAGTTTCTCAAAATGAGGTCTAGAATTTTTTCCCATGCTAGGCCAAAGATAGGATGATAATGTTTTTACTATCATATTGGCACCAAATTCTAAAAATATTGAATAGGAAAACTGAAATTTGAAAAGAAAAAATCGTCAAATTAACATGATTGAAAGAACAAGCAGTTAAGAATTGGGGCTGTTATTAAGTGTATATACCATAAAAACCTCATGCTTCAAATCTTTTGGGAATAATAAAAACTTTAAATGAGAGAATACTTACTTCAACAGTTGATTTTATTTATTTACCTTAGTCATTTCTCAAGCCCTATGACTATTAGCAATACCTTCCTCCATCATCCCAACCTTGTAGAAATGTAATAACAAAAATATAACATGGGCCGTTGACACCCCTGTATGGATTTAGGGGTGGCAATTTTGTGCATAAACTGTCAAGCTTTGAAAGAGTGAAAGTGCTATAAAAAACAGAAGGTAGAGCTTCTATAGGCGGCCATATGAACTTTGAATGAAAGAATTCAACTTACTAAACTTTAAACTTTGAGATGAAAGCTAACAAAGCCAGGGACAGTATAACAACCTCACACTTACAAAATTTCAAATTATCAAACTTCAAGTTTAAAGGTTTCTGCTGAATATCAAACCCAAGAATGTTGAATGAATGATAGGAATACTGAAATCTGGAGAAGAAAAAAAAGATTGTCTTCTTTTCTCCAACTTTTCAATCGACATAAAGCCCAATAGTCCTTCTGAGAATTATGATGTCAACAAATTTGTACTGTTAAGCTTAGAAGATTGCCTTTTCAGAATATTATTGCCTTTGAATGTACATTTGGACTGTTTGCAAGACATATATTTTTTAAGCAAGTTGTATGTCTCAAATTATTTTTTCTTTTAATTCAACTTCAATAGTTCAAAATGTTTCTCTCTAGAACTGTAACTTATACACTTTTATTTGCAATTAACTTGATATCTACCTTCTGGGATTTGAATTTTGTGTATACATCCATTTTACAGAGAAAAGTCATCAGAGTTGTATGAGAATAAAGTCACTAGATCGATGTATATTTTGTCCCAGGCTGACCTCCCTAAATATTATAAAATGTTGTTTCAATTATGATGCAGCTATGAGGAATATAGACCAGAAAGAGGTGTGTTTTGAAATGCCCAATTACTTTCCTGAAATAAGGCAGCTACCTTCTGAGGATTTTTTAACTTTTTTTGTTGTTGTTGAAACTGAAGTATATATGCTCTTTGTCATCAACTGAGGACTTTCACTGAAGAAAGTTTCAACATACAGCAGATTTTAGTTTTGAAATTTGAAACTAATTAATAAAAAAACTTTTTGGTCCCCTTTCATGTATTTTCAATGAAAGCAATCCTTTAACATTTTTGTTTTTGATGATATGTCTTTGCTAAGACATAGAAATATAACAAAGCAGAGGGGCCATGCACACAATTGTTTCTGTAACAATGTTGTAACATGTGACTAAGAACTTTCTTTTTGCTCTGTTTGTAAAATCTTTCCATGTTGACTTATGCTTAATTGTTTTTGAAATGCATGAAAGTATTAGTCTTTTTTTTGTCCCTGCTGATGAAAAAAATAATGAAACATATATATATGTATGTGATCATTTGATCTATTGGAAACCTTCAGTTTTTAGCTTAGATATAGGGCTTAAAACCATAATGTTATATAAACTCTTTTATGAACTTATCAACATAAAATCTAGGTGGTTCTAGGTGTTTATAGTTTGTCTTTAAGAAAAGTCCTTTTCTGTAATGTAATTCTGTTCTTCTATATTACTCTGCACATTTTACTGACTGACTTCTAAATTTTTTTTTGTTTTGTTTTCTCCCGTTTGGAAGTCACTTGTGTTCAAAACTTTTTGGGTCAGTTCTCAACCACTGTTCATATAGATATTAAATGATGTCTCATTCTAGATACATTCTTTCTGTCTGCTCAGTGTGCAATTTTAATACCTTTGATAGTATTTCAACTTTGAGTTGGTCAAACATTACTCAGAATAGAATACAAGTCATTAGTCATGTGAAAGCTTAGTAAGAAGGCCCACAAGCAGAACAACCCAACTTGTTTTACAAAGCAGTCTGCTTTTAAAGTTTAAGTCCTTGAGAATTGCTAATTATTATGTATATAAGAATTTTGAGTGAAATGGTAGTTAGCAAAGAAAAATCAACCACTATTAGGAGTCTTGAGTAAATCTTTGTGATCCTTGTGGGCTTGGTCTCCTTAGACTCTGCATATTAGAGATGTGAAGAACAGCAGAACTGCACTCCAGAGTATGACATGGGATAAATAAAGGGAGAACCTACTTTCACTTTCTTCAAGCTTAGTTTGAGAATTATACCCAGCTAAAATAGTTTTTGATTATCTGTCATATCATCTGTTCACACAGAACATGTCAATGATTTTTCTTTTTTCATTCTTTATAAGAGAGTGATATGTGTTGGTCTGTTTGTGTACTTAACTATCAGACTTTGTACATAAGACAAAAATGGCAAAAGAGATTTCCATGACCAGATTTCCTAAATGGCATGCCTCTTGCAAATTTATTATAATGTAGAAATCTAAAATTTTTACCATAATCATTTGGTTTTCATTATTCAAAAAAATATTTTCGATTAGGTTTATAAAACTCAAAATTTGAAGATAACAACTTGTCCACAGATAGGTTTTGCTATGATTTGAGGATGGACTGGATTTAAAATTAGATAGGCATAAGACTTCCCAAGATGTGTTAAAAGTAAAAGAAAAAGATAAGAAGTTTATTGCTGCAAAGAAGGGACTCTTGTAACTTAATTACACTAATTAAAATTTTCTGCCTCTACAGTTGAGGTTCCTTCTCTGGCATGCAATGTCAGCTCAGGAGGGCCCTGGTTGACCTCATGGAAATTTTAACAGATTTTGGAATTTATGTTAATGTCAAATACTTTTTTCTTCATATTTGCATTATGATAGATGTAAAATTTTTGCACCCTATTATCTATCAATAGGGTAAAAAGCAAACCTAAACTGTAAAATATATATATGACTGAGCTGTGTTCAATTGTGCAACTGCAATTGACAACAAGCAGTTTAAAAAAAAGATCCTATAATTAAAGTAACTAGTAAACAGGAATCAGCTGTGTTAGCGCCTGCCATCTACATCTATTCAATTTAAAATTATACAAGAAGTAAGTAGCAATTAATTTGACTTGGATGGGAGAGAACAGCAAAAGAAAAGGTTTGCATCTATGTTATTCTTAGTGCTTTTGAGTACACCTTCAAAATCAAAGTCCTGTCCAAATAATTCAAATTCATAAAAATAAATGAACTTGTTGATTTGAAGTTTATTCAGATTTCTAATTTTTTTTGTTTAGGTTGTATACAAGTAACCAGTTCATTCAGTTTTACTACTTCTACTCAGTAATTTTGAATCTTTTTGCTCAAAATACGTAGTTAAGTCACTGAAAATGGGACCTTTAAATGCATTCATATATTTAATTTTGTAGCATTGGTGAGTGGTTTGGAATTTTCGTGTAATGTAGTATGTATATCAGTGACTAGATCCTTAACTTCCAAACTATGGATAAGAGAACAAGAGAGGAGAATACTAAGGCCTACCATTTTGAAGAAAAAATGCATGTTTATAAGAAGGTGATGCTGCTAACTATTGAGGCTGATCTGTTGTTTTTTTTTTAAATGTAATTTTATCTAGAAGTGGAATTTTATTGATGTAACTTTTTCATGGTAATCAATACAAAAATCATAGATTAGATTTTGATTCTAAGCTTTAATTTGAAGTGATAGAGACTTTTCAGTTCTTTTTGGGAGATTTTGTGCTGTTCTTTTTTCTTTTCGATCCTATCTTTACCTACTTGGGCACGATATTAACACAGGTCTTAAATTTGTGCCCTTGAAAAATACTAAAGAAAGAGATGTACAAATTTGTCCATTACTAGACCCCATCTACAATCCAATTATCAACTTAACCCAGCAATTTGCTACCTACATTTGTAGCAATCAATCTTTTCTATTTATAATTTCTAGTCAGGTTATTGCTTTAAGTCAGTGATGCCTTTTCGTAGGAATTGTAAACAACAATGTGTCTTTTACTCTGTTTTTCTAATTAAACATCAATGTAAATTTGCAAGGGGTTTTCTTAAATTGTTGTAGTCTTTTGGTCTTAGTCTTTAAAAGTACAAAACTTCAAACTACATTTCACAGAAATAACTTTTTTTTTATCTTGAATCATCTCTTATATATATTTTTATATCAACATAATTTGTTATACTTGTTAATAATACATGTACATATACAAAATGAAAAAAATGGCAGGCATTTATGTAAAAAAAAAGTCACAATTTTTTTTAATGAAAGTTATAATCTAATCTACTTTTACAAATCATAACTTTTGAGTGATGTTTGCATTCTATATGTAAGTACATGTGTGCAATTTTTAGAAATTACGTTCGAAGATAATCTTCTCTTATTTTACTCATTTATATATCTAAGAATAAGAAACTTTCATTTTTTTTCCCCAATGCTTTTCATATCATCACAATTTTACTAGTCAAAGCTATATAAGTTTTTAAAAAAAAGTCTTTTAAGGAGTAGGAAGATCTTACGTAAAGTCAAAGAAAATATCTAAATTTTTAGACATAGATATTCCGAAAAAATGCTTTTCAGAGAAATCTATTTGCCATAAATCATGGACTGCTGTAGATGTGGGAAAAAAAACGTGTTTGAAGCAAAAAGAGTTTATTGGGTCTAGAGGCTAGAAAAAACTTCTGGTAGGAAAAATAGGGAGAACACTGGGTGCACATTTTGGTGCCAATTAGAACTCATGCAAAAGCGTATCTGTTGTGGGTAAGGTAAGAATTACTGTGGAATCCGGATAACATCAACTTTGGGACCTTATGAAAAAAGTGTTGACTTTAAGACTTT
>BMAT01005902.1:486619-497530 GCA_019649035.1 Elysia marginata | reverse complement strand
TAGTAATAGTAGTAGTAGTATTAAATTATTGATACTGACCAGTACGCCTTGTATCCATCCAAAACGAACAGCGGACACCAGTTGAATGTTGTCTAAGTGGTTTGGACTGCCTTGGCTGGCACCATCGTAAATATTGGCAGGCTCTTTCTTGTTAGCCCGTATTTCTTCATCATCCTATTTGAAAACAACAAACAGGATTCAAATAGTTTCTTGATGTGCGTCAATCTGCAAACGTGTTTATGCCCAGAGATTAAGTAACAAGAAGTGCAAATTTTATTGGGTAAAAAATTGAAGCCTATCCGACTAAAAATTGTATTTTCATAGCTTTAGAACCGCCAGAAAAGTTCGATATTGATAAGGACTAATTCATGGGGATGTCTTGGCATCATCGAGTAAATCCCCAATTACGTCTTCCTCTGCACTAGTCACTACCATGTCACATTCTGGAACATGCAACTCAGAACTCAAGGGGCTAAAATTCAGAATACCTTGGACATTGTAGGTAATTGTGAAATTTTCACAAAAAAACCCGGGAATGCCAAGATCTTGGAGTTATCCGAAATGTTTACACTTCATTCGAATGACTATAGAATTGGGTTTTAATGAGAGTCAAGGTCCATGAAAAACGAGCCAGCACTGTCTAAAGTTTCTGTCATAAAATGGGCATTTTTTTAAGAGATCAAGTTGTAAAAATAACAAAAAAACTGGTGGCCGAAAAGACAATCAATCTTCTACGTCAACTTCAACTCGGGTGAGATTTATTGTGTCAAATCTCCCAGTTAGCGAGATTTTATAACGGATTCAACAACTTATTGCAGTTTGCATCCAAAATTTATAAAAGTTTGGGTCAAATTCTAGACTTATCTAGCCCTCTCCATGAATACAGCTCCAGATGACGTTGGTTATGCAACAATCCCTGTAGGTTACAATATCAGGATTAAGAAAACCCCCTACCCTTCAAGTTGAGATCAAACCAGCAAACTGGTTCCAACCGCAAGAGTCTGTAAAAAAATTCAAAATTGACCAAGAATTGTTGAGCAACAGTTAACCAGTGAGAGTCAAAATAACTAATTGACAATAGACGGGTTTCATACGCTGGCAACTTGCGAGCTCATAGCTCTCGAAGTAAAGCTTTTTGCTGGCGGGTTTTCTGGCTGTGCGCGACTTGTTAGTGTGTGAAATTTTCTAGCTTACCATATATCAAAAGCGCAAATATTCTAAGCAGTGTGCAGATTTGACACTAGACAGACCTTACGTTATACTTATATTAGCAGCGCAGTGAATCGATGTTTATTACAGCAATAGTTATTGAACAAGATCGAGCGCAATAATTGTACTTAGAATTGGACGCCAACTGAACCGTTCGTATTATTGTTTTCGCTTTCCAAAAGTCGTAAAAACGGAGGGGGTGGGGGGTGGGGGGGGGGTCTTTTAGTGATGCCAAATAGGAGTGTCAAGTATGTGTATTATGATACTACATCGTCTTAGGTCAAGATCAAAATCTAAACATATTAATACATGCATTTAGTTTTATGATGCTTATTGATGTTGATTTTTTTTTTCCAATCAACGTGCTAAAATATACACTTAGAAAGGTATTTCACAATGACAAAAGAAGGCCGGCTCTTCATACTTCTGGGGAGTCAACTGAAATTAGAATGCTATTCACACAAAGTTTGCATCATTCGAAATGCAAGCAGGCATAATGATTATTCGGCACATTAAAAAGAAGTAAAGTGCACCTGACAATCCAACCTGTTGATTTTAACGGTGCTTGGCCCGCACATAGATTAATGGACCGTGGCTGCAAGGAATCGCAAGGTTAGGTTATGTTGTTTGAATTTTAACGTCTCTTTTCAACTACAAGGTTATATCAGAGACGGCGCTTGGGACGATTGAAAGCTTTCTGCTACACTGTGATGTAAGGAGCGCTTACATACACCAAACCCAGTCACATTATCCTGACACCGGGCCGACCAGACTTAACACTAAATCCATAATGCCAGACACTAGGCGGATCAGCTGCTAATACCAATTTTAAAGTCCTTGGTTTGACTCGGCCGGTTTTCGAATCACGCACCTCCCGATCTCTGAGCGAGTGCATACCGCTAGGCCACAGAGGCGGTCAGGGAATCGCAAGCCAGAGAATCCAACAAAAGGTTCTAGGAAAACTGGGTGTGTAGCACGGTACTGTGCAGACTGTAAAATATTCGTCTACAACAGTTATTGAACCGGTAGAACTAAAATGCGGTAACGCCCACTTAAAAGTTGACTTCCCTTGCACAAGCAAACGAATTCATATATGAGGTTTTAAACCTATAACTGTTATCATTCTCACTTGAGCAAAAGACATGATTATTGACTCTAGAATAACGAAGAACCTTTAGCGCCAGCTTGAAATTAATGATGAGTCGGTTGAAACCGTGGGGGTTTCACTATTGAAAATCAACTAAAATGGCATGCAAGCGCTCAAGTTCAAGTTGATGTTTTATGCAACACATTAAACAGGAGGCTGTTTTTCCTTAAAAGGTTGAAGTCTTTTCATGTGAATCAAAACATTCTAAAAATTTTCTATCAAGCTGTCATTCTAAGTAAAGTGTTATCACATTTGGCATAAGTTGTTGGGGAGGGAACATCGCAGAAGGGGGTAAAGAATATGCATAAAAAAGTCTTAAAAAATAATGGGTGAGAAGCTGGCACTTCAAAACGATCTATATTCACATAATAATCAGGGATGCAAGCAGCTCACGCTCAAATACCAGGAAAATTTTACACTCTGTAGGTGCCCTTATAGAACTTTTGATGGACTAATTTAAAGAGATAGATACAACTCTGTACAAGTGCCTACGCAGCTATAATATTAAAAATGAGTGTTTGGTTTTCTATGACTCTTAATTTTGGATGTTTTCTTCAACATTTAGGTCATCATTTTTTTTTTTAAGTTTTCCTGCTTTTTCAGCTAAAGAAAACTGCTAAAAATCGGAAAACTTGCATCCCTGTATATTAAAAACACTCCATGAACAATGGATTAAATTCGGCAAATTACCCATACCATCCTCTTTGCACTGCGTATCAGATTTTAGGTAGATCAGGAAGCTTTATTACTATCCATAGTAACAGAACGTTACGAAAATCTTTTTTAGCCGGCAACATCTCGAAAATTGTCGGAAAAAAAATCGCACGTAAATTTTAATTCCATTGCTCTCTTTTACCTACTTAAAATTTTATATGTTTGTGAATTTGTGGCCGAAAGGAGAAATGTAGGAGACGTGAGAAAGTGTGTGTGTGTGTGTCATAGAGGGAGAGGGAGAGAGAGAGGGCGAGAGAGAGACAGAGAGAGAAACTTGCTTCTGTCGTAAAAAGTGCGTTGTTTAATGTTTATCGCAGTCTTGGTACGTATCTACGTATGTTTAATGTGTTTCTGTGCTTTAGTGCGAAATATAATTGTCGAAGTATATGCCATTTATTTCAGCACCTATAATAAATAAATACGTTTAGAGTCCTCCACCGCCGAAGGCAGTCTCATGACTTTACATATTCATCCCGGCAGGCCTATACACACCAGAGCAAATTCAACTCAGATTTCAGAGCATTACAGTACGGCAGCCTGTTAGGCGCTCAAATACTAACATTCCCCAAATTTCAAGCAATACCTTTAGACAGATACTCATTTTACAGGTGGGTGGACTGTAGAGAGTTAGGGTAAATTGCTTTCCCAAGGCAATTGCAACATGACACATGGTCGGAAATCGAACCCACAACCTTCAGATCTCAAGTCTGACGCGCTAACTACTCTGCTACGTTGCCCCTTGTGTCCCTGTCAAATTTCCAATAATTGAACGATAAAGTATACATCGTATCTTACAATCGGAAAAATAACATGTCAAGGCCTCCTAGATATTTCCGTGGTAGAACCAGATATAGGGATGTAAGCGACTCACGCTCAAAAAGCAGGAAAATTTTACACTCTGTAGGTGCCCTTAAAGAACCTTTGATGGACTAATTTAACGAGATAGATACAACTCTGTACAAGTGCCTACACAACTATACAACTAAAAATGAGTGTTTGATTATATATGACTCTTAATTTTGGATGTTTTCTTCAACATTTAGGTCATACTTTTTTTCAAATTTTCCTGCTTTTTCAACTGCTAAAAAATCGGAATTCCTGCAAAAATCGGAAAACTTGCATCCCTGCTTGAGATCTAGCCGAAAAGTTGCGACATGTCACAGATTTAAAAAAAACCACCCAATTTCGGGTTCTCTGTGGGTGCCCGCCGCTGTATGATTGTCATTTTTGTGGGGTAGGCATTCAATTAGTGTGACAACAGAAATCAGCATGTGCGCTAACAGGCTTATTTTGTTTTTCGGCGATAAGCTTAGCTGAACAAAACCAGTAAGCGTAATGGTACATAGCGGTGACGTGTTATACTGCCCAGGTGTGAAATTCTAATGTGTGAGTTATATATCAAATTGATGCACGGAATATCCCAGCATACTCGCTGGCAATATATGCATTCGAGTTAAATTCTGATCTATGGAGAGTCCCACTGTTCATGGGAAGAAATCATAAACTTAACTGAACCAAAAAAAAAAAATGGTGGAGTTCTACTCTTCTATTATGAATGTTGGTGTCACATCAACTTTGAAGAAGCTCAAACCTAAAATACCCCCAGCGACAAACCAATGGCAATGGCAGGAAAAGGAATTTTAAATGAAGATGTATGAAAATCAAATAAGCATTTGAGACCTGAAAAAAAAATAATGTGGCAACTGGAAACTTAGCTTGCCTAGCTAACGACCCCAATCCATTTACATTGAACTTCCTAAAATGACCCCCTCTCTTGTCGTTACCTTCTTCAAAATACTGTGACTTCATAAAATATCAAAGACATGAGATTCTATTGTCTGAATTTCCTCAAAGTCCGTTTAATTGTTGTTACTAGAGACCTTTAGCACACGCACCGTGTCGCACTACGCGTACGTGAAAATCGGGAAAGCAGATTGGGGAAACTATGAAAATAATGACACCAGTTTCTAAAAATAGACGCCACAGACGTTCGCGTCATACTCACGTGTTGCTGCTTAAAGTCTGTATTGTCATTGATTTGTCTTCTAGTAGTTTTGTATTTCTCTAATTGATTAATTTGATAGCAACATTTGCTTGCTAGAAGTTTTCATTGCTTCTCTTAGCTATCCGCATGTCATATGGATAAGAACTGGAAATAAATTGGAATATTGTAAAGGTATGAAATAAATTGCCAGGTTATGAGATACTATGATGGAAGGGCTTATTATATAGAGACAGGGATGCAAGCGGCTTATGCTCAAAAAGCACGACAATTTTACACTCTATGCCTGCCCATGATATAGAACTTTTGATAGACCAATTTAAAATAGTAGATACAACTCTGTACTATGGCCTAAGCAGCTGTTCAACTCGAAGGCAGTGTTTGGTTTTCTATGAATCTGAATTTTGGAGTTTTTCTTTAACATTCAAGCCATAATTTTAAAAGATTTTCCAAAGAAAACTGCCAAAAAATCGGAATTCCTGCTAAAATCGGAAAACTTGCATCCCTGTAGAGAGATATCTGAGAAATTATCAGACTTGGAAATGACCAGGAATGACAAAAAGTTAAAGTATTTGAATGAGAAATCACACTTCAATGATTGGAATTAGCCATGATCAACAAAAGTGCAGGAAAACCATTTCATGCATAAAGACAATCTCTCCAGCTATAAAATAATAAATCTTGCTTATATTTTCAAAATATAGCCGACTTTCTTGGAAAGTTATTATTTTTTAGTAAAAAAAAAAAAAAAAAAAAAAAAGAAGGGAATCATAAAGGACTCTTTTACAAACAACAAAAGCAATGAAATTTGACTACAATTTTCTTTTTAACACCAAAGGAGAGAGAAGAGAGAGAGAAAGACAGAAGTAGACACCAAGAAAAGAGTAGAGATAGAGAGACATATGAGCGGCAGACTGATGACTGACAGATCATAAGTTTTTAACTTCATGCTGGACAAAACTGACTTTTCCCCACTATTTTTTTATATTCAAAGATAAATTCATTGGCAGCATCCATCTTCAAAATAAAAAAATATCTTACACTTACCCGTTCTTCATGGAGTTCAGCTAAGGTAGGACGAGCCCTTAGGTTCCCCGCTCCAGTAGCAGAGAACACATTTCTGTAATGATCCACACAGGGAAGGGCTTCTACTGTGTTCATGACGCAGTTTGTTTTGTTATATCCATCAACCGAGCTTCTGCTCCGTAGAGAATCACCACTGAGAGAGAATGTTGTGGCATTGGGTGATTCAGGTCCTATACTTAGAGGACCTTCCATTGAGGCTGATTTCGCTCCGATTTCAATTCTAGGAAGGTCAGGTGATTTCATCCTGAAGTCAAAAGATTTTTTCCTTTGATTGTTTGGTTTTGGCTGCACATCTGTACCGTTTTCCCTGCCTTGATTTTCCTTAGTGTCAACTCGAGCTACCTGAAACCTTGAGGACGCACTTTTCTTCATTTCACCTCCTCCCTTAGGACTTGAATCCACGGGTTGGAGCTCCATCATCCTGTTTCCCTTTTACCAGTCAATATTCTATTTGAAGTTGGAAGAAAAAAAGAAGCAAAAGCAAAGGTATATATATATATGAATGTAATAAAAGTCAGCACAGCATACTTTTTAATAGTAATACATAGACTACTGTAATTCTACCCTCACAGGTTGTCCCCAAAACAAACTACAAAAACTACAGTCTATAATGAACAACTCTGGAAACGAAAAATGACCAACGCCACTCCACTACTAAGATCTCTACATTGGCTGACGGTAAAGCAGAGATTTGATTGCAAAATTGCAGCCATCTGTTTCAAATGTATTCACAAGCAAGCACCATCATACCTGTCAAATCTCCTAGAGATCCATCAACCACAAAAGAGTCTTAGATCCTTAAAAGACACCAATATGCTTAAAGTTCCCAGAGTAAACGTTAAAACAATATGGTGAACGGTCATTTTCTTACATTGGCCCCATTACCTGGAACAAAATTCCCATATCAGTGAGGCAGTCCCAAACACTGGAGATCTTCAAAAAGAGACTGAAAACTTTCCTGTTTCAGAACTTTTAAATCTGTGTCAATTAAATACCCCTGCTAATTGACCGCACTTTATTCACTATTGAGATTTTGAGGCGTGCACACACGATTGATTGAAATTTTTACAAGCCCAGTCCATCATTAACGATGATCTCTGGGCTTACGATCTCTTCAGCTGTAGTTTATTTCGATACTTTAATCTTGCCAACCTATCTCATACATTAAAATCAGGTTTTAAAAATCTTAGACCATTTACAAGTTTTAAAAGTTTTCTATACAGTGCTTCAGATTTTGCCATATAATCTAATCTCTTTCAGATAATCCGAAATCTGAGAGGTTTTCACCTCTCGGAATAGTGTATGCATATTAGATTATTATTCGTTGTCTTATAATATTTTTGACTGCTTAGCAAAAAATCTGCGCATTCCACTAAAATGTGTTTTACGTGCACGCGCAAGATATGGTGCATACGTGTGTGTGCCCTGTGTGTAATTTACGCATGAAAGCAAGTGAATGTGAACACCAGTACATCAATTTTCCTTCTATGGTATTTTTATATCATTTCTTTTATATTTTAAAGCTGTTATGCGCATAGAGCATTCTTTTTGAATGGGTTCAGCTACAGACTTGTATGCTAGAGCGTAATGCGCACTATAAATTCTATTTATCATTATTATTAATAATAATAATACCACATTACCAGGATTCTAATAACAAACAAAATTAGACCTTTCAAACTAAGCTCTACTTCAATATCTTGAATATGCTCTTTATTCTTTGGATGAGTTACTGTTTCAAACATGTCTATTCAATGTAAACAAATTTGTTCCAGTTTTTTTTTTAATTTTCTTATGTGTTTTTTTCCTTACATTTTTTCTTTTCAAGTTTCAATCATTGACTGATATTAACTCTATAACAATGGCCGGACGCTGTCAACGTACGGTGCACCATTTTATATCTACGGTTGGACGCTGCCAGCGTCCGATGTATAGTCATAACTAAGAAGGGGAGAAAGACGGTGTACATATGAAACTATGAAATAGTTTGACCCATAAAGTTGTTTATGGTAGATTGAACTTCCGAGAGAAGCTAAATTTAAGTCTTAAAGCGGTTTTTGCAGCAATCTAGAAGTTACAACCGTACATGTAGATCTAGGCTTAGATTTAGATCTAGAAAAATTATGTGCAGAAGTATGAGATAATTACACGGTTAAAGAGTTAAGCAACAATTTAAACTGATTGGTCATTGTTTATATAAAATGTATATATTTCCCCTACATATAAATTTCAATTAGTAATCCTGATTTTAATGAAAAACTACTGAATACCTAAATTTAAAAAAAAAAAAAGTCTGGCTTACCTTAATATAAATTCCAATATTAAGCTCTCACTAAAGATCATGCTCAGGAGTCCAATCTCTTTAAAAGCATATAGAATTATAACTCACATTTAGTGAGACAATGATGGTCCTTCACAAGTCACCAGAAGATGCTCCTTTTACCTTAATCAAAACTCATAAGTGAAACCTTAACCCCTAATCCGCGGGTGCAGTGGACCGTTACGCCTGACTGCTGGCCTCAGGCTGGCACAGGTAAATGGATGTGAAAAGTTGGGTTTGGATCAGACATTGAAGGGTTTTCTGAGGTTAACGGCATTGTTCTAAATTCTTCAATATTTGTCTTATTTTTAGAGTAATTTAAAATATTTGTATTTCTGACCACACATCCTTTTCTTCCATCACCCTCTTTACCCCCCCTCGCCCCTATTTCACAGGAGGCATTGGTTACCGATAACTTAGTTACTTTTATAAATTTTCAATTAAGTGTAAAAAATAACACTGTCATAAAACTGGTTTGCTGATCTTGAAATCGGAACAACTGGGTCGGTGAACTGCCTTGTTCAATGTTGGCAGATCAGTCAGACTATTGTTTACACTAATACCTTTGAAATGTAACAGTCCTCTAACACACACACGAAAAGCTACCCCTCCAACCCACCGCCCCAGTCCTCTTTCTCTTCAAAGCATGCTAGCACCGGAAAAGTTTTATCATTTCACTCTGGATAAATTGGGGAGAACTTTCATAACACTGATTGACAGGAGGCTGGACCTGGTTACACATATGACAGGTGGCTAATATGTAACAGGCCAAATGACCACAAGCAGGCGTTGAGACCTCCTCTGGTCGACGCCCCCTCCACCTGTATGAGCGTCTAGGATCTTCTGGGTGGGATTATGATACGTCAATTACTCAGAAGGTGTCAAAATCACGAAACCACGGCCTACCAAACCATCCTAGCCAGACTTTTTTGGTATAGGTATGCGAAATTTGACACCTCTTTGTACCGCATCAGACCCTTTCCCTCGTGGACCCTCGGGTTAGTGAAATCGGTTGTAATCACACCATGAGGCGGCAAATCAGGGAAAATTTTCCCTGTATTTATCGATTGATGTTGTAAGAGGTTAGTTCCCTGTTCCCAGCTATCTAGTATGACAAGGGAGTGCGAAATGTAAGTTAAAAGTAAGGCGAACTCTGAAGCCAATATATTGGCTCGGCGCGGGACTCGGGCGGAATGCTCAAAGCCAAAATAGTGGCTTGCCGCACTGGTAAACTCCTCAAATCAAAGCCAATATAGTGGCTTGGCGCGGGTCTTGGGTTAATATTCAAAAAGCAAAAAGTTTTGACATCTGGTGACATGGCAAGTAGCATTGCAACAAATGATACTGACAGGTGAGCTCAGTCATCAAAGTGTAATTTTCAACTCAAATGTATTGAGTTTAAGAACTATAGAATAACAGGACACAATTGATGCATGTTGCTTCTAAAGTCAGTTCATTCAAGTGCCAACAAGGCCAAATAAAACTGCCCATTGATTTTGCCAAGGCCATCTATCTTTGTGTCTAACAACAAAGCATATTTTGGCATCAAAAGGTCACGGTCAGAGTCACACCCAGGGCTTAGAGGGTGATCCTTTACAAATTCTATTTGCAAGTAGACTAGAATGTGGGTTAGGACAATTCATGAATTAGATCTATTTTTCACTGGATTCTAGATCCATTCTTCAGTCCTAGATAATGTTTCACAGAAAAGCCAAGTAAAGAAGGAACTGGTAAAACCTCATTTGATATTGACACCAAAATTAATACAAATATATTTATAAAACAAAACTTAACAGTATGGATTAAGGCTATCTTTATTTGCAGCCGGTATGTAAATAAACGGAAATGCTTATTTTGAGCCGGGGTGAAAATAAACGGAAACATTTATTTGCACCCGGTTTGGACATATAGATGTAATGCGGCGAATGTATGCGTATGGAACTTAGAAGGAGTTTTTACTGTATTATGTATAGACTTGGATGTAGTATTGCAGCTAAATAAGACATTTTGCAATGGTTGAATATTAAAACGATTTAACTTTAGTTTAAGACTGCATCCTGTTACTACAATTAAAAAAGTAAAATAACAGGAATTTTATTGTGTGGCTATAGCCTGTACATGAGGAACGATTTTCCCTTTAGTATCATTGAGGTTGTTCTCTTCCCCAACTCATAACAGAAACAGTGGAAGAATAGAGTGATCTGTTATAACTATAACAAAAGGAAATAATAAAATCTTGTTATGTGATCGTTAATTGATAAGGCCAAAAAATTGATCAAGAAGAAGAAAAAGATGGAGTACATGCATAAATAACTATGTAAGGAGAGAGGAACACACAGATTGAAAAGAACAAAAATGAAGAAGAGGCATGAGTAAGCCAGGAGACAGAAGAACAAGGAGAAACAGTAGGAAGAAGAAGAATAAGAAGAGGAA
>BMAT01005902.1:448872-479635 GCA_019649035.1 Elysia marginata | reverse complement strand
CAAAATCTGTCCACATGGTTTGTAAACGGCCCCTGACAGAGCAGCAAAAAAGAAGAGCTCCATGTCTCTTTGACGAACAAATTTTAAACCCTAAAGCTATTTACTGAAGAGGTAGAGCCTCAATGGAATAATATTTAACACATAGTAACATCCTCATCAAAGAAAGTCGTCGGAAGGAAAGAAAGGGAACACACTACTAGATAAGCGCAGATTCCCTAAGAAAAAAAATGAAAACAGAAGGAAAAAAAAAGAACTAGTGAATAAAAGTAGGACAAGAGTAGAGAAAGAGATAGCCAGACAGGAGTAACCGGAAGCAGCAAAGGAAATGAAAAGAATTATTAAGAAGGACAAGGAAACATTCATAATCGGACTAGCAGAAAAGATGGAAAAGGCAGCACAGAATGGGCACACTAGAAATCTCTGTCAGATCATGAAAGTCATGCCGAAGATAACCAGGATTGAATTGAATTGAAGGATATTTTTACAAGCTCAATTTCACTTCAAAGGTGCTCTCAGGGCTTGGGTCCCAATGACAATGTACGGGCTGCCACCCAGAGAATAGCGGGGATGACTTAGCCTCAGCTGGTCACATTATACTGACACCAGTAGGGGCCCAGACTGCGCTCGGCTGAGGCTCGAACCCGCGACCTCTGGGCCACGGAGCAAGGCCTCTACCAACTGAGCTATCTAGGTCCCCAAGATAACCAGGGAAACACAATTTTCAACAAGGAATGTGAAAAGATAATGTGGATGAAACATTTTAAAACGCTTTTCACCATACCCCAATCATCAAATAAACTGTCATTCAGCAATGAAGGACCTTTCTATTAATTGTTATCCACCAGCAATGGGGTGGATAAAAAATAAAACAAATACGTTCAAATAAATGATAAAAAGATTTTAAATGTACACATTCAAATAACGCAGCTGGACCAGATGGAATACCACCAAAAGCATAGAAGAATGATGCAGAAACAACAGCTGAGATGCTGCATGGACTGTTTGAAAAGATCTGGAGAGGAGAAAAGTTTCCAAGTGACTGGTTTGAAGAGCGCCTTGTTATATTGTCAAAGAAATGGGACAGCAGCAATTGTAACAACAGAGGAATTTCACTACTGTCGTGGTAAGGTCTTCAACCGAGTAATTCTAGATAGAATGAAAGAACCTGTGGGTGGACAATTGCGCGACCAAGAGGCAAGAGTTAGGAAGAATCGTTCATGTTTAGATCAGATTGCAACCTTCAGAATTATTTAGGAATAGTCCGCTGAAAGGAATGCAGATCTGATTGCGAATTTCATAGACTATGAGAAAGTTTTTGATAATGTTGACAAAGTCTAGGTCACCACCATTGGCTTACTCGCTGTCAGTATCACGCATTTAGACATAAAACAAGGACAGAAATTTTTAAGGCTAAAGGTAACAAGAAATAGAGTATAGAAAAATACTATAAATTTAGATGGCCCTCTCCCAGTTAGGTGATTGTGTTGACATTGCATGCTTGGAAAGAGGACCGTTTCTAAAGTATACTGCAAACCAGGGTTACAATAGGGTTGATCGCTATTACGAGGGGAGTTCAACATGTCCTTAGCATGACCTTGAAGCAGTTGTTCTTGAGTAAAGAAATTTTGTGGGTAGCTAGATCATTCATTTTAATTAAACACAACTTGCAGGAATAGTCCGCTGAAAGCTGGGTGACTATGTAGAGAAATAAATGTAAGTGCCAAATTTCAAGTCTGTGGGTTTGTTCTATCATTGTCATGATAAGGACATATTGAACTCCCCTCGTATGTGCCGAGGTCCTTTTTTCCTACTTTTGACGTCATTCTCAAAACAATGAAAAAATAGTCATAGGTGTCTAACAGGTGCCATTATGTCAAGCAAAAGATACTTTCATAATTTCAACAAATCTGAAATGTGATTACTGAACCCCTATACAGAGGAGTGTAGCACTTGCCCGTAAGTTTTGTTCTCATGGGATTCAAAATATGTAAATTTGACTGCCATGTTTTAACATGTCTCCCTGTTATCAATTTTGTTTCTGCTGCCATTCATGACAGTGCCGACAAGGGTTTGGTATATCATGTGCATGGATATAATGAAACATTGACAGAATAGTTGTCTTCTCACTTGAGGCACACATGCACACACAATCAAGATTGACATAAAAACATGTTCATACTTCCACCAGTTAGTTTCTCGAGTGTTTATTACATTGTGTTCTGTATTTTAGTGATCTGGGAGAGAGAGGTGGGCGGAGGGGGTTAACTATTGTATTTGTGATCTGATGTCTTAAGACCTTGTTAGCTATTAATACCATCTTCCAGGAATTTCATAAAATCATAAGTGCCAACCGCAAATCAACTGGCTGCAGTATTTTTAAGCCCTTATTCCAATATTTTCCAAAGCCTTTCTGTACTCACAGCAATAATAAGATTTAACAAACAAATATTGCTGGGACCCACATATGAGGGTGTAACTTGTGGAACTAATGGTTGCTAAGTTTTGATATTCTGATTTTCTTAATTTTCCAATTACCATTTAAAGTTTTTTAGAAAAGTTTTGATTCTGTCCTTAAAGACATTAAATTACGTTTTGGAATAAGACAGCATGGTGGTGCATTTTGTGATGTACCCATTACATTTACAGGCCTAAAACTCATTTCGGTTCTTTTTACTGAGCAGAAATACTTTTCCAATCACATGGCTAATTTCTGTATGTTAGGTTTGACATCAGTACTCAAGTTTAGGTTGTGATTCTGGTACCGTACTAAAGTACTGAAATCGGTACTGGTTGGCACTTCTGTAAAATGTGGCTGAAATATTGAATGGACATCAGGTCTAATGTAGGCTTTAAGTTTAATTGTACGTTTCACAGCCAGGCCTTGAGGTAGGCACCTTCAAGACCAGCTCTATCATCCAAAGGTAAAATCTAGTAACTAGTCTTGAGTACAGTTTGAGAAAATCCACAAATGTCTCGCATTGTGTCCAAATGTGACCCAACACGGGAAAACCCAGCTAAAGACGGAAATTTTAGTATCTGCAAATTTAACACCACCAGAAAGTACAGAGTTTAAGGAACAATAAGAAAAAAACAGAATGCATGTACCTTTAGTAGTTTTTGTTTTACAAAGTTTCAAAGAAGATTAAATTATTGAAGTTTAGAGTCGCCTTGACACACATTATTGCCTCTAGCTTCAAATGGGAGCCAGCGTCTTTAGCTGGGTTTTCCCATGTTGAGTCACAAATGAGTCGTAAGTCGGAAGGCTTAGTTTTGAGATACAGGCTTTTAAAGTTTAGTGGGTGTTTAGAAGTCAAATTTTTTTTATGTTAAATATTGAATGTTAATCCATTTCTAAATAGTTTTCCTACCTAATTGATGTTAAAATTTTATTTCTTAGTTGTTTAATTTAGGTGGGTATGATTGCTAAGGCCTCATAGTCATCTAAACTTTAAATGCTCTTTTCTCCCCTTTCTGAAATTCCACAAGTCCTAAGCCTGAAGACCTTAAACGGCTCTTACTTCATACAGAAACACCATAGAGCTTGTCTGTTTGTTGTGTTTGAAAGTAGAGAAAATAATCTTTGCTGTGATAGCAATATCTGACTACCTTCAAATTTCGACTTAAGACTCATTTGGACTGGTTGCAAGACAAATAGGTTGTAAAATGCTATTATTTTTATAACTTCTCAATCAAAACACACTTTATGTACATTTTAAAACAACTGAAGCAGGAGCATAATGGAGTTGTGCATAGCAAGAGGGTGATTAAAGCCGATATATGGGGTTATCTTAATTTTTGAAAATTTCAAGAGTCACTAGGTTTTTCCATTGGAAATTAGAGCAACTGGCCTTTCACAAGAAGTAGATATCATACAGGATTACACAGGCAAACTTTTCTACTCATTGGTGAAAACACAAAAGAACACCAAGGAAAAATTCTTTGAAACAAAGTTTATTAGTTTTAGTGGAACAAGCAGAAGGATAATTGGAGCCAAAAACTGAGTGAAAAACTATGATGCCATGCATCCAGGAAAGAAAATGAAACAAAATACTTGAGGCCTATTACTTATTTCTCATGCCCCTTATGTCCAAATAGAAGAAAATGCAGTTCACTATTAGGTGAAATCGAAGCAGTCTTGCTTCCTGCAATTGAAATTCTATCTCAACAGACACAAGCAAATCATCAGCTGAGCCCTTGTTCGTTTAACTCCACAGGAGCCTTTTTGTATGGTTTTATTTCCACCAAACTGACCCAGACAAAAATATATATACTGCTATAGTTCCAGTTCTCTCAGGACTGGATTGCAACAAATCTACATCTTTAAATTGCAGTTATCTGTTTTACATATTTTTTAGTTAGAACAAACAAGTGCTAAGGTGATAAAATGCAGACAGCAAATTTCTACTTTTGTATAAGACAACAAACAGAATATCCAAATAATACTGATAACAAGATTCACAAGCTTTGCAAAGTTTCTCAAAAGAATGCAGAGGAAAGTAAAACTTAGAAGGAAGAACTGTATCAGCAGAGCAAACGATAGATCACTGAAAAATTTAACAAGTGAAAAAAATTAAAGCATTGCTTAACTATTGAACATGAAATGAAGCTTTAAATTGTTTTAACATTCTTGAGGTCTCTGGGTCTCAACGAATGCATGCTATTATAATATTTAGCAAAGAAACAGATTGTTAATTGAAATCGAGACATGGAATGTAATTAAATTCAGACTAAATTACAAAGGAAAATGACTATAAATGGGTATTATGAAAACATTGAATTAAGAAAAAATTCACCGAATTCAAGAGAAGTTCAAAGTTCAGGCTTTAAAGTACTTTTGGAATTAGGCTTCACTTGAAAGACACACACAAACAAAATATAACAGGGTAGCTATTTATGCAATCCACCTAGGTTGTTATCCTGAAACATCTGAAAGAGATACCAGTCAACTCCCAGCACTAATGATCACTTTGAAGTAAAATTGTCTATACTACTTGTTCAACTGATTGCATAGCCATGGCAATTAAATGAATATAAAGTATTCTCAATTTAAATTTCAATAACATACTTATTGAATAAGAGATGAGTCTAGTTTTTTTTTTTCTTAGAAAAATATATTTATATATATATATGTATCAGATTCCAAATCACATCAATCTATTTTGATCACCAACAAGAGCATAATGTATAACAGGGTTGTATAACAAATGTGGAATACATCATAATTTAAATGTGAAAAAAGAAATCACAATAATGTAGCACAGAACATCTTAAATATTGATCGACAATTTTCAACAAGTATGGCCTTAAGCAAAGCCCGCCAGTAAAATGGCAAAACAAAGCATTTCGGAAAAAAAAAATAAAACCAACCAAAAGATGTTTTAGCTCAATTACAAATTCCATGCAGACAAATGAGCTTTCATAGATTTAGCCTTGATTTTGACAAGGCACACAGCAGAAAATTGGCACTTTTGAAAATCTAAGTTTAAGATTGGTCAGTGACTTTAGATAAGCTGTTGTGGGGCACCAGGTCGGGTCCTTCTAGGGGCAGGTTGAGCTCGTGAGATATTGTTCATAAGTGAGCGGACTCTGCGTTGAGCTGACTGTGTTGCATAGAAATGACCAATGATGGTTACTGGAACTTCATCAATGTCACCTTGCTCTTCAGTTGGAAACTGAACTATAGCTCCACTGACTCGCTGCATTTCTTTTACCTTTAGAAAGAAAAGAAAATCAATACTCATTATGAATATGCACATTTTAAAATAATAAAAAATGATCACTGCCAAATGTACCTAATATTCAATTTTATGTACAACTGTAAATAACCGCCATATGGTTGTAATTACTGCACGTAATCATTAAAAACACTGCACAATGGAAATAAAAAATCTTATGCAAATGAATTGTCATTCAAATGTTGAGGGAGAAGGCAGGGTGTCTGGTGAACTATTTCCTGCAACATTCCAGGCAATCTGAAATTAAGTTGTTTGAAACAAGAGTTTAAATTAAAAAGAGTTATCAGTTAACATCTGGCATTGGCTGCAGTGTTTGAATTGGCATTCAAATGTTAAGGAAGAAAGCAGAGCATCTGCATTGGAACAAACAAAGTTGTAATTTGCTGGCTGGACATAAAAACCGTATATAGTAAGATAAAATCAACATTTTTTGAGTGAAAGAATGTCAAGTTTTGTAAGTTCTTGTAAAAAAAAAATAAATCCAGAAATAGACTTACATCTAGTTGTGTATCTTATACACAACATAAAGCCTTGACTCCACTCTCATAGTAATATTTTTGATAGCTTTTATTTAAAATCCTGGGTTGTTTATATGTAAATTTTTTTTTAGTATAGGTCTCAGATAAAGTTCATTGCTAAAAACTTAAGAGTTGGACCAGGAAGATAGTCATTTTGAAGGAAAATAGGTCACAAAACCAAGAACTACACCAAATTGTGTGCCATGACACAGCTCAAATTATGAATTAATGTTGGGTTGATCAGGACATGGTATGAACTGGACAAGCTTTTGGGACAGCCCTACATGTGTATAAATCCTGAACTTTTGCACAACTAAAAAAGCTTCCTTCCCTCCTGACAGGATGATAGCCCCAGTTGGGAAGTCTAGCCTTTTTTCTTTCTCACACTTGTCATATTCCTTTCCAAAGCTGAAAGGTTCAAAAGACCATTTTGAAGCTTTGATTCTAGGCCAAGATAATCCATTATCTGCTCATGGATATAAACTTTTTTTTGGGTCAAGTCCAGAGTTCCTAAAGTTCTCATTTGTTTTAAGATTTGGAGAAATAGAAAGGCAACAAAGCGTGACTATTTAAAACAGAAAAATATCAAAACTTACGTTCTGACCACCTTTGCCAATAATACGGCCAATACTTTGCTTAGGCACCATTATTTCAGTTCTGAGATGTACTTCGTCATGAGCAGCCAGACGCAGCTCATTCTTCACTTTTTCAAAAATATAGAACTGGGCCTGAGGAAAAAAGTGATGGTGCATGTTATTGCAAAAACAAAAAAAAGTCTACAACAAAACTAAACTGGTATACTCGCCACAAGACAAGCAATAAGAGCTGAATAGATAAGTACTATGTTGAGACTTTGATTTCACTGACTAAGATATTCTGCAGTCATGGCTTGATTTTGGACCTTGAAGTCTAGGGTTTGACGCCTAGCAAGGCACCTTGACATTTAGTCTTTGGGAAAGCCTACATTCCCATGCATAACTAAAGCCTTGAAAACCCTACTATATAAAATATAAGACCTTGTCAGTATGTTACTGAAGTTGTTTCACTGAAGCCACTTGAGTTAAGTAAGATATCTTGGTAATGGCTCGCTGGGAAACCTGTGAAATATGCTTTAACACATAGTGACCGGAGACGTATATATACACTGCAATTTCCAAAGAAAGGACAGGAGACATATATACATTAAGGATAGTCAACTAGTTTTTCCAATCCACATTTGATTAAAATCCAGTTGAGGTCAAAGAACTTCAGTTGTTGTGAACTTAAAAGTTGTTTTCAACATGCAAGATGATTGTGGACTAAAATTTGATAAAATTGCCAAAAAATGCAATTCAGATTTAGATCTAGATCTAAAAATTGAGCGAATGTAGGTGGTCGTAGTGTTAAAATTCTCTCAAGTACTGGAGTATTTATCTATTTTGGATTACTTTATGAAGTGTTTTCAAGTGGATTTTGGTGTGTTTTCAAGTGAATTTATGAGGTTAATTTCGTATTGAGATTGATTTCTTTTATGCTTTCTTATACTTGATTTTGAGGCCATGTTGGCCTTAGATGTACGTGATTGTTTACACAAGAACAGTTGTTCTCACAAGAACAGCTGAAATCAGTCCAAAACAAATATTCACCAAATTTAATGACAAAAGTCATTGCAAGGAAGCATTATTCATCTCAGTACATTTCTAATGCTATTGTTTAGTATAAAATCAGTGTTTGTTAACATCCTAGAGCCTAAGGAAAATTGTCGCTAGAGCTCTGGTCCTAGTGGAGAGAATTGAGCTGTAGCTCTGGTCACTCAGCTTTTAAGCGACCTACAAACTATGGAGTACTGTGAAGAGAAGTTTTTTATTGGAACTACCACCCCAAGAATAATGAGTCTACAGCAATTTTTCAGAATAAGTTAAAAAATGCGAAAGCAAACATTACAGTGCATCTTCACTCAATACCATATAGATTGTAAGATTATCCACATATTTGCCAACTGTGGAAAGGCACATTTTTTAACCTATATGAAGTACAATATACCATTTGCCTTGTGTCCAGGGTGAATGAGTCAGGTATCCCTATTTTCACCTTCAAATATGTTTTTGAAAACAAGACGATTTTAGCTTCCTACAGCTTAAATTTTTTAACAATATTATATGTTGAGGAAAAATATCAAATCTTTTGTTGATTTAAATTATAAATATTTAAGAAATAATTAACAAAAAGATCTTTTTATATTTTTCTGAAGTCTTATTTCTTTCTAAAACAAAAAAAAATGTCATTGAAATTGGAATAAAATAGCTTCTCTAGATATGGAGAAAGACCACACAGAAAAATGGGACTTATGAGATAACTGTCTAATAAAGAACTTTAAATAGTCACCTTCCATTGAGCCTCGGAAGTCCCAGAAATCACAGCTTTGCGCTCGTCACCGGAATGGTTGTATGGATGACTTTCTCCTGATCCATTTTTATCATTTGCTCCTACAATCTGCAACCAATATGTATTTTATGATCTAAATATCTACAGATTTTCAGAAAATTCCCATAAAACTATAAAAAGTTTGATTAATAGCCAGCCACTTTCCCTAATTCATAATTTCTTTTAGCTTCTATTTAGCCTGTTGTTATGCCTCAGCACATGCCTGTTTTTCTTTTGTTTTAAACTTTGAATCAACTTCTTATCCTCCATGGACTAGTTTACTCTAGCATTAACTAAATTCTTGCAAGCTATTTCTTCTACCCCTACCTTTTTTGCTTTTTAATTATTGTTGCATTACCATATCTTTGCTTTCTTTTGGCTTTTCAAAGGCATGTTTTCCTCTCTGGTCCTTACTTTTTATCATGTATTTTTTAAACACATTCTATCTTTTGCCCAATAAATTATTCTTTATGAAACTAAAATGTATGTCACCAAAGGAAGTATTTAAAATGACTCTTTAAAAAGTCCTTAATTAAAAAAGAGCTAAAAATGATACTTGCATTTATTTAACAATAATGCCTAACAAATCTTGATAGAGCAGAAATGAGATATTGATCAATGTAGACTTAGTATTCTGTTTGGTAACAAAGCTGAAAGGTGTTTATGTAAAGGAAGAGGGTGATTTTACTTTTACCCTTTACTCACCCCATTTCTATCCCTAAAAAACAAGCAGTAAATACAATTATCTTCTCAATATTGCACAAATAAAAGGTTATCAGTTCACCTCCTTCCATGTTAACACAACTAGCAATCCAAATGCCCTGAGATTGCATCTATGAAATGCTAACTTTTTCATTGTCTCAAAACTGGGCACTGATTTTGAGTTTGAAAATCTTTGACTCTCAAATTACAAGATACATTACTATAGATCTGATATGATTTAGATTTTATTTCATAAATTAAATTATGACAGGAGCTGTTGCCGATCTTTAAAAAAGAATAACAGCATCTAGCGGTGCTTCTTTTTTTAAATTGATACTGCCCCTAAAAATGTTTTCTTCATGGTGAACTTTTTATCATTAACTTTATTAGACCCAACTTTTCCACTTCCCATCCTTAAAAATTGTCTTAGAAATTAAGAAATACATGTAGGGGAGCTCTAAACTCTGCAAAAGTTCAGTGCAACTAAAATCACACATGTCTCATTCAACCTGCTTATTTACAAAATCATTGAAATAGTCTTTGAATTCACCACCAATTTTAGAAATACAAATCACCTGTATCATCCTTTCAAGAGATGGCTTTTGAAAAACTTCCTCTATAAATGCAATCCTTAAAATCTGTAAAGCCCTCCGCTTAAAAAGAAAAAACTATGGTTCCTTTTTTATTACTTCATTAATAAATAATTTTGTATCCAGTACCTTGATGCGTGCACCGGATAAACGCATTATGTTTTTAATATTTTGGCCTTTGCTACCAATCACTGCACCCACAGACTTCTCTGGGACGTAAAGTTGCACTACCTCAGGCTGTTGCTGCATTTGTGTATGCCCTCCATAATTACCAGGATAATATCCAGACCCCTGAAAAATATAAACAAAACAACTGTAGCTTCAAAAAACTAAGTTAAACTCAGGAATCATTTTGATGACTTAAGCATTCTCAAAAGGTAAGAGTCATGACATGGAAATTGAAAATGCAAATGAGCCTAATATCTTATTCCATAAATATTACCTATTTCCCACCTGTTTTTTATCCCCACTTTTCTTTTGTAAAACTTACCTCAAAATGAAATGAACGAACTTGAGATAGGGGTTGAGTATATTTTATTTATGATTCTATGTTAAGACTAACTCTTTCCTTTCGCACATATTTTGTCAAACTTATTTATTCAGTAATGGCAGACTCATGAGCATTACAGATGTGCATGTCCATTTTTGCTTTTACAATAGAAGCTTTACAAGATCTATTTCAGTAGTCATTTCTCATATCTATCTTGATCCACCACTAATTAAATTACAAAAAGCAGAAATTATCATAAGTAAGACGGCAATATTAAGGGAAATTACCCATATTTCCTGAAGTTTGCAAACTGATGTCAGTGAAATTATAACAATATTTAAATATCTGAAAATGCTAATAAACACACTGATCACATAAGGCATGAAATACAGTCACAGCTGATCACACCAAAAAATTGTACATGTAGTTGAATTTTGGCAACAAACTGAACCCAGGTCATGTAAACAGGGTAAAAGAATACTTAACGATGCAAAGTTAAGTACAGCAGTAAAAACATTTAAAAGTTAAAAATACAGAGAAAAAAGTCAAGTCCTTTTAATTGCAAAACGAACATAATTTAAATACATTGAAGATTCTTACCATAAAAGGCAGTGGAGGCCTCATGCTTTGATATGGTGACATACTAGGTATCATGGGAAGACTAGGCATACCAGAAAACATCATCTGCTGCGGTGCTCCAAACTTAGGTTTTTTATGATTAGAAAAGGAAAAAAAGGACTCAAATATCTTCCTTGATCTAGATTATAAGCTTCACTCTTCAAATAAAATTGCATTCATTCAAACAGAAAATACACAAGAAAACATTACATAGGCGACTACTGAAACAAAGCTAAAACATCCTTTGCCAATTATTTTGTTATTATTTCTATACATTCTGATACTTAAGTGATGTTTTGAGTATCTCTGTGCCATGGAGATAAGGAAAATTGAAGATGTGAAAAGAATACGCCCAATAGATGACAAACATTAATAAAAATTAATAATCAAAACTTTATTTCAGTAAAATTTTAACGTCAAAACTGAAGTCTTGTGGTTCAGCCAATTTCCCCCTTTCTTTGAAACAATCACTTCTGCAGATTAGTCTTGCTAACATAAACCTATAAAAATCAAACTATGTTAGGGATTCAAACGTCTGAACTATATGTCTACAAACTACACCCAAAATCTATGTCCAATTCGCTAAATGTCAAGTGTAGTCCATTTACATTGTAGCCTTGTTGATTTTTCCTTATTTAGCAACATTTGCACCCCTAAACAAAACCAAATACCTGGTAGGATCCAGAATCTTGTTCAAAACATTGCCGCATTTTCTCACTAATCATCTCTTCAGCTTGTGAACAACTTTCAAGTGGGCCAGTGACTGTAATGACTCTTTCTATAATCGAGTCGATAAGTCCTCCAGGGAATGGATCAAAACTGAAATATGAAAGACCCATTTAAATCACTGCCTCTATTATGTATTATGTATATAGAATATCATAGCATGTCAAGTACTTTTGTTGGTTTGAGAGTGAACTGCTATCTCTTTCACTGGAACAGGAGATTATCTTGTATTGATATCAGAACTGTAAGCTACTTACCAATATTAAAAGGTTTTAATCACAAAAAGGATACCCTTACCAAATGGACAAAAAAGTTGACAACTGAAGTTTGCAAAGATGGGAAGCCTTAAGAAGGCAAACTAATTTATAAAAACTAAGAAATAGGAATTATAAATGGTAGACGATGATCTGGAGTATGAACTATCTGTGCTTAGTTTACTAATATGGTCTTGCTTTTGGTTATGAAATTCTCTTGTCTTTAGAGTAAAAATTGTTTACTATCATTACCCTGCAGAAAAAAAAGATACTAAAAACCAGTAAATTAACCAAATAAACCCAACAGATATAAATTCCAAACTATGTTCACTTAATGGGATAATCTTAATTCATTAGGGTTATGATCTTCTTTATTTAATTTTAACAACTTCCTGTTCAACATTCACTTTTCATCAGTGATTATGAACTAATACTACAGGCACAGATAAAAAGAAAAGGACTAGGCAACTTGGAAAACTGAGCCAAGAAAAGAAAGAGAAAATCTCCATAGTACTAAAATCTACTTGTATTAATATTCATGTGCCTGTCAGGCATTTAATGAATACCTTGAAACAACAATGTTGGTCCCAGTTTTTTCCATAAACACTTTGATCACATTCCCTTGCTTTCCAATAATTCTACCACAAATACTGTTTGGGCATAGAATGCGGAAAGGAACATCGCTGAAAAGGAAAGAGCAATAAAAATATGAGAACTGAATGTTAGCATATCCGCACCAGTGAAAACAACGATTGCTTAAAAATTTTCATAGTAACAAACCCATAAGTTTGATCACAAACTATGCAATTGGAAAAAAAAATTGCACAGGCTATAAATTTAAAGATCTCAAAATATGTTTGTGCTTGCGAAAACTGTATGCTTAAACTATGAAATTTAACATTTTTTTTTTAAAGAAAGATGTCTGGCATCCTGTGAACCTGTCTTGTACATGATTTGCCTAGTTTTCAGGCAACTATAAAGATGGCTACAGCCCTGATGAAGTCTGCAGTCATCCGTAGGTTGGTGTGGGTGCCACCCAACTGCCACAGGGGTGTCACCGTGGGCCATATTGTGGAGACACCCGTGGGCCATATTGTGGAGACACCCGTGGGCCATATTGTGGAGCTATGAGTACTTTAACCATGGTTGATTCAAATCCCATATCTTTTAGTGTGTCCTACGCATTACATAAATTGCTATCTTGTCCCTAACTCATAACTTTTTCTACAAGGATTTGAAAAGTTGGGAATCTTAACACAGCATGCGTTGTATCAAATCACATGCTGTTTACACAATGTCTTACTGATTTGTATAATTTAAAATAAACTTTGGCCTGATGTCAGAGGTGGGCACTACTTGTGAAAAAAAAACCTGAAGTCAGGGCGTACATTAAGTAACATTATAAAATACTTCTTTAGCTAATCATTATTCTAAAGTTTGCTGATGCAAATTCACATATGAACAGTACCAAGTAAAGTCAATATAGCAGTAGGATTTTTTCCCTTTTATAATGAATTTGCTGGCAAGAATTTTTCTTCTGACATGAGAAGTGTATATCCAGATACAATTTTCCTTATTCAAACAGAGATGCTGACTTGGCAAGACAAAATTGCCTGAACTTTTCTTTGGACACCATCCATCACTACATGCCTTTCCAACTTCAAGTTTTTCTATTGGTCGTTCTTGGCATTAACATGGAACAAATTTCGGGATAATCCTGGCAAGACTGACGAAATGAAGGGGATGATACCCATTTTTACCAAATTTCCCTCTAAGGACACACGGTAGAATTTACTCACTGGGGTGTCACTATTTATTTGAGTTACAAATTAGATCTACTCCTATGAGGCTCATTATACTTCATTTCGTCAGTGTTGTTTATTATGAAAAAAATAATGCATTTTACTGCATAGGACACTTTATTTTGAGAAAAAAATAAAGAATTGATTACCATGAAGTATAGGCTTAGCTAGGGTTGCACCGCTGTGTTGAAATTTTTCCCTTTCCAGTACAGCCTTTTTTTCTATCATGAAATGTAACATGCCACACCTGCCCCTGACAGCATGTGAATGTAATCCAAAGGAAATTCACTATTACAGTCATTTTCTTCAGTTTTTGCCAAGGAACACTCTTGTCAAGTTCTTTAATAACCTGGGGTCCATTTCGTTCAACAAACATTAAACCCATTTTTGAAGGAGTGGTATGAAAAGATAGATCTAAATCTAATAATCTAGATTAGATCTAGAATTAAAAATTCTATCAAATGTGTAGATCTATAAAAAGTCCGTTGATTGTGAAGGTTTTCTATTGAAAACATCAAACATCCATGTCCGTCATTCCCTGAGCTTTAAGTCAACAAATGACTAGCATTAGCAATGTAGACGGTCTGTAAGGCAATTATTGATTGTTTGCACATGCTCAGTGGCTCATTTTCTGTCAGTTAATCCCACTGCTGGATGAAGACTAATTCTTCATCCGTTTTTTCTTTCTATTTCTGTCTTCCGTCAATATTATTTTCGCTAATTTCCGGCAGACAACCAAGTTTACCTGAACCTTGACGGAATATTGACAGAGCCCATACCGTTGCCGGAATTCCGGCAATTGCCGGAAAAGTGGCACCTCTGATTCAAAATTAAAGAAAAAATCCTGAATTGAGGATAAATCCTGAGAATGCCCATCCCTGTGATATTGGTTAACTGCAAAAATGTCTTTAATGTAAGGTTTTCCTTTTTCACCTCTTATGATGAAATAAAAAAAAACAACATACTTCCTATGCATTGAAGTTGCCTCTTGGTGCACCACAGACATTATTTCTTTGCATGCTTTAGAGCAACTTTCAGGTGATCCTTTGATAGTTACAAGCTGGAATTGATGAAAAATACATAAAAAGTAAAAAACTTGTAAAGTTTAAATTTTAAAATTTTTTGTATTATAAGGAGAAAGCATATTTCATCAACACCACAGAGATGGTTTATTACAAAGAGGTAGTAGAGTAAGTAATACAAACATGGATAATTTGAATACATACTGGATTCAAAAAATAGCAGCCAGCATTAAAAATGCACCCCTAATAGTACAATCTTAAACCACAGATTTCTATCTTTTAACAAAGGACAAGACATATTTATAATTCCTTATCCATTTAATGGGCAGACGTTAACAGTAAATATGAAGAAGAAATCTCAGCTGTCATTAATACATGCAGTTTAAAAAAAGTGGTAGCTGAAATACCAGCTAAGTGCAATGGTTAGTTAAATCCAGGTGGCAACATATTTTAACATGCCAACTATAAGTATACCAAGGACTCATGTGGCTCTCAGCTTGACAATCTGGACATGGTTCTCAATATTTTGTAAAGAAAACTAAGTGGCATTTTGATCAATGAACTTAATCATTATCTTAGCTAAAGCTTAGTGTTTAATGCTTCTTCTGTACTTACTGTATCTGGTACATGGCTCTCACGTCTGTGGATGTCCACCCTGGAACAAAGGCATAAAATTAAAAGTAGATTTATAGTTTAATTCAAACATTATGCTCATATAATACAAAATAGCCGTAACATATTCGTTATATATGCGAGAGCTTGG
This sequence comes from Elysia marginata, assembly GCA_019649035.1. NCBI lineage: Eukaryota > Metazoa > Mollusca > Gastropoda > Plakobranchidae > Elysia > Elysia marginata. The sequence continues at coordinate 464,012 of BMAT01005902.1, read as the reverse complement.
TAGAAAAAAGCTGATTGTTTCAAAGCAACTTCATGAATTTCTTACTTCATGATTTAAATCTGAATGTATTCTTATTTCTATGATTCTTGTGAATCATTTCAGTACATGCAGACATAAAGGATGTAAATGACCAATAAAATAAAAACGCTGAACACAGTGCAAGATTTTTTTTTTTTAGCACAGCTGTGTGCAGGACAAGAGATAATGTAAATGGCACTACCTTTCTGAAGGGTTCCTAGATCTAGGCCCTAACTTAGATCCATTCCATTTCTAAACTAGGTCTATAGGACAATAGGATTCTATCTAGATCTATGACCAATCTAATCTAGAAAGATCTAGATGTAGTCTAGATTCTAGATCTAGCCTAAATCATGATGTTAGAAACTGAAGAAAAGAGCTAGAATCTCAAAAATTGTAAATCTCAACCTAGGCTTAAAATAAAATTAAGACCAATCTTTGTAATACATTTAGGATCTAAATATACAGATTGATATCATCTAAGTATAACTTAGCTTCGATTAGGGTTCCATGGAGTAATCTCATCCACTATCTCACTGTAGACTAGGCTTAGATCAAGCTAGAATCTAGATTAGTCTAATCTATAGGTTTCTAGAAACTTGGCATTAAGGGAGATAGCCTAAAAACTTAAGGCTTTAGCTGTTCTTAGCAGCACTGGGAGAGCTGGCAAGTCCCAAGCTAACAAGGATTCTAGAGAAGATTCAGTCACACTGAGCTGGGAGCTTTTCTGTGTGAAATTAAGGATTGTTGAAAACCACATTTTCTAAAATAATAACAGGAAATGTGCATGACAAAGTTCTATCAACAGAGCATTCTAGCTATATTTTTTTTTACAAAGCATGATAATTGCACCTTATAACTGCTGATTTTCCAAAATGGTCTTTAATTTTAAAATTGCCTGAAAATAATTGTATCTCGGAAAGATTTATTAAGACCTAATGTCTTGAATGCAAAGACAACAAATACTAAGATCATAAAGTGGTAATAATTTGCCTTGGAAACGACAAACAGATTTTAGGAGCTTACCCAGACCCAAGTCTATATAGGCCCTCTTTGTGTCAATAAACAGTCAATTCAGGAATTTTTGTAGATTATACTTACTTTTGTTTCTCACTTCAAATATTTAAAAAGAAATTTATCAGAAAAGTATATAAGAAACTAGATCGGTCTCTCAAACTTACATTTTGGATGTAAATAAACTGTGTAAGACCTACCTTGCCCTGCTATCTGATGTTATCTTCCTGATTGTTTGTCCTTGCTTTCCAATAATGGCACCAACATAATCACTTGCAACAACCAACCTAGAACAACATTTCAAAATGATGTAAACTACAATGTGAAAAAAATAACATGAAATCTTAACCCAACACCTTCCCCACTACACTATGTTGGCTTTGATTTGAGGAATTTACCAGTACTTCAAGACACTTGTTTGGCTTTGAACATTCCGCGCCCTTCCAGTATATTGGCTTCTGAGGTAGCCTTGCTTTTAACTCGCATTTCGCACTCCATACCAGATAGCTGGTAACACCCTATACAACATCAATAAAAAACAGGGAAAATTTTCCCCTTGTTTGCAGCCCCATGGTGTGATTACAGACCACCTGCTGATTTAAAACCAATACCACTAGCCTCAGGGTCCATAGGGTTATAGGGACTGATATGGTGCACAGAGAGGTGACAAATTTCCCATGTCTATAATAAAGAATCTGGCTAAGATGGATGTTTGGTAGGCCATGGTTTTGAGATTTTGACACCCTCTGAGTGATTGACCGATCATAATCCCACCCCAAAAACCCTAAACGCTCACACAGGTTGAGGCCTCAACCAGAGGAGGTCTCAACGCCTGTTCGTGGTTATTTGAACTGTAACATGTTAGCCAACTGTCATATTTGTAACCAGGTCCAGCCTACTGTCAGTGTTATCAAAGTTCTCCCCAATTCATCCAGAGTAAAATGATAAAATTTTCTCATGGAGCTAGCATGCTTTGAAGAGAAAGAAGACTGGGGCGGAGGGTTGAAGGGGTAGCATTTCGCATGGTGTTGGTAAACTGTTACATTTCAAAGTTGTTAGTGTAAACAATATTCTGACTGATCTGCAAATATGGACCAAGGAAGGCCGCCGACCCAGTTGTTTGAATTTCAAGATAAGCAAATCAGTTTCATGTGTTATTTTTTATACTTAAATTGAAAAAATAGAAGTAACTAAGTTATCAGTAACCTATGCTTACTATAAAATTGGGGTGGGGGGAGGTGGGCAGGGTGATGGAAGAAAAGCTTATGTGGTCACAAACAAAAGCACTTAACAAATTACTCTAGAAAAATAGGACAAATACTGAAGAAGTCAGAACAATACCGTTTACCTCAGAAAACCCCTTAAATTCCCCAGCCAAACTCAACTTTTCACATCAGTTACCCGTGCCAGCTTGAGGCCAGCAGTCAGGCGTAACGGTCCTCTCCACCCTCAGATTACGGGTTAATATTCTAACTAGAATTTTTACAGATATATTTCTTACATAGCATGTCAATTGATCCCATTCTTTGCCTATTTTAATGTCGAGTGGCAAAACAGAGAAAATTTTATTCATAATATTGATTTCAGGATTTTGACAAACTTTTATGCTCAGTGATAACATAGGTCATATCACAGAGCTTAATGGTTTGGCAGACAAGGGAATTCTCAAAAACTTGTTTTTCTAAAGTTGGTGTAGGCTACTTGCATATGTTAGAGAAATGCCAGATCACCTTAGCACAAAAAATTTAGATATTGTTCAAAATTTTAAAAAAACCTACTGGAATTGCTTGCCATATTTAACACAAATAGACTTAACAAAAGAAAAAAAATATTTATCTCAAATCTTTAAAAACTTAGATAAAAAGCAATTGCAAAAAATGTTAAGACCTTAATGGTAAATCTTGTCGTGTAGCTCCAGAGTTGCTGTTAGAATTACTTCTGTTTGATCTCCTTTGGTTCCTGTAAAACTCAACCTGAAATTTGTTAAAAATTCCATAAAAAACACTGTAAGTTTATAAAATAGATTTTTACAGGACACGCAAAACTTTTTCTTCCAGGATTGCTAAAAAAAAAAGTATAAATATGTTCAAATCACTTTGAACAGTCACTTCTGCTTCACTGAATAAAAAAAAAAGATCAATTCAATGCGTTTTCAACTTCTGTGGTAATTGAGGTAAAAAGCAACTTCAGGGCTATGAAATAAGCAGGAGACTGGGTAATATTTTTTATCTATTAAATTATATTAAACCTTGAATTTCTAAAGATAAATAATATACCAGGACTATATTTGAGAGTATTGACATTTTGGACATAGCAAAAAAAAAAAAAGGCGTGGAGATACTAGAACTTTTTTTTCTTCACCAAGTTGTAAGTATTCAAATGGTTCGACTTCACAGAACTTTTGTAGCCCTGCTGTCAAAACAAGAACAATAGTTTAATACATACCGTTATCCTTGATCCATCATCAAAGCGATAATCATTTAGCTGTTCCACACATCTAGAGGGACAGAAATTTTTAATTTTAATTATAAAACAAATAAATTTTTAAGCTAATTTGTATTTCCAATCTATGTTATTACATCTTCTAGTACAAAAGGTTTTCTTTCTTTACTAAAATAGAACAGTATAGACTAGTGCTCTAAATCAATTTAATACATACAGTTTTGATTGAACTCAGTTAATTCTATGTTTTAATTATATTTCCTAGAAAAATATCCCTTTTCAGTCAATTTCATATAAAACATCCTATCACCAGATTCAAAGAAGAACAATGATATGTACCTCAAAGGTACAGCAACCTGTTCAATATTCAGAGGGTTAAAACTAAGACAATGATACCCTTCCAAGTGGTTCATCACATAGTTCTTTTATACACTCTATATTATCCCTTCTTTTCTCCTACAAAGGTAACATTTGTCTTGATTTGAATCTTTTCTAATGCCAAATGATATATAAAAGTCATGCATGGTTAAAAAAACTGGATGAAAAGTTGAAAGAGCTTGGTTGAAAAACTAAGGTAAAGGTAGTCCCATACTCGACACGAGCGAAGGGGAACAATGAGCAGGGTCCTTGTTCTACTACTACTAGGCACACGGCATAGTGAGGTAGTTTGCCATTGCTTTCCTCGCCGCCTTTACTTTTGCCGAGTCTTAAGACCTAGCTACCCATCAAGCGCTGGGTGGGCACAGGGGAGCAAATAAAATTTAGCCCGGACTGGGGATCGAACCCGGGACCTCTCAGATAGCGGTCAACCGCCCTACCGATTGCGCCACTGCTCACCAAAGTAGTTATAAAAAATTTAAAGAAGTCCTTTTTAAGAAAAAAAAATTGAAAATTCCCCATGAAAAAAAATAGTCAAATAGTTCAGTGGATGAGCCACTTTCAAGAATGGCTAAAAAACATGTCACTATGATCACATGGATGTATCTCTGACAGTCAAAAGATGAAGGAATTACAATTCATTTTTTATCTGCACATGAAGAAAGATACTAACATGTCATTAACTGCAGTTAATATTTTTGCCTTGTGGTTCAGAATTTTAATAACCCTGATGTGTTAAAAAAAAAGTGTTCTTTTCATAAAATTGCCCATACCAAATGGTCAGCACATCCAAGGTAGTTCAAATGAACTTACTCCCCCCCCCCTCCCCACTACTAATCAACTGAAATCATTTGTCACCCAAGCACTTGGACACTCCATGGACCTGGAAAACCATTTTGAGTACCTGGATGTAATATTTGTCTGGTAATGGTTCATTTTAAAAAGCTTGTGTTCACAATGAACTTGGAGAATTTGATGCTACTTTTTTTTACTGAAACAAAAACTCACTCTTCTGCTTCTTCAGGTGTGTTAAATGTAACATACACAAAGCCCTCTGACACAGCTGAGGATATAAAGAATAGAAATTCTAATTAGTCGACTACCTTTGATGAATTACTTAGTATTCTAAGGTGTTACCATTTCATTTTAACTAAGTTTACAGTCAATTTGAGACCCCGAGGAATACAAATTAGACACTATGTATTCAAAAAACAAAACTTCAAAATGGTGGTGATTGGAATGTCTGCGGACACTGTGTACTTATGTTTAATAGTGAAAGTAGACACTAGATGGGAATGGATTTGTTTTAAACTAAACACTTGTGACCAGTGTAACAAAAACGTGGAAAGTTTCAGATAAAATAGTGTAGTTCAGATCAGATTAGATTGTTGTGATTCAAGGAAAGATAATAAAATAGAATCGATAACTTTTATTGCTGTCTATGGCCACACGTCAGCGTTCGCAAAAAATAACCAAGATGAAATTGAAAAATATGACTGGGATCTGAAAACCCTTTTAAATTCATTGGCAAATAACATGCTAGTCATTCTTGCAGGAGATTTCAACTCAAAAGTGGGAAGAAAAAACTGAAGAAACATGTATTGGGCATTGGCAGTCATACAAAAGGACATAGATGATAGAAACCAAAACCGAGAAAGCTTAGGCTTTGGTAACAGTGCCTTTAAAATAGCAGTAAGACACATTACCACCTAGATAGGCTATCAAAAAGATACAAGCAAATTTTACCAATTTACAACCAAACAGACTTTATAATTTGTAAACAGAGACACAAACAAACACTTGATCATAAATGCTCAGTCGTACGGGAAACTACTACAACCTCAGATCACAAACTTGTAAAAACAAGATTTCGGTTCTCGAAATATAAGATCTGAAAAAGAAAACACCAGGACATACTAATAATAAAGTAAACAGAAACAGAACAACTGGGACACGACGCCGAAACAACTCAGAAATACACAGCACAGCTGAATGAACTCCTACTCCAAAACGATGCAAACTAAAGTGTGGAAAAACAGTGGTCAATGGTCAAATATAAAAACATCGATTGAGTCAGCTGCGTCAACAAACTTAGACGAAAGGCCCAGACAGAAAACATGTCTATTATGGGATAAAAGAATAGAACACCTATCACAGTATCAGTACAGCAAAAGAAACTATGTTTCCAAATACAAAGCTGTAAAACACAAAAAAGACCAAGGACCTTAAAAAAGAAAGAAATTATATCCTCTACAAGATAGGACAAAAAACAAATGAAGCAAAAAAGAGAAACCCATTTTTTTAGTTGAAAACATTGATAAATCGACTAGCGATAGAGGAATGTTCAAAGCAGTAAAACTACTAAATCGGGAAAAGCTTGAAAACCTCAAGATCAATGACAACGAGAAAAGCACATAGTTAACCTAACCCTACAGAAATAATAGCGGATCATTTCAAATCAAAATTTAGAGAGGAAAGCACAGAAGATATCCAACCATTCGATGGACAACCTAGAACTCTAATTGAATTGTATTACACAAAAAGAAGTAAAAGACCACATCAACAAACTAAATAATAGACGCGCTCCAGGAAGAGACAATGTAACGAGTACCACAAATAGGTGTCACCCATATAAACAAAAGGCGCAAATTTAAATACAACATTCGAATCGTATGAACCCTTAAGGATAAACGACGGCCTCCTGATAACTCTCCCAATAAGGGGTAAAGCAAAAGGACCACCATCAAATCTAAGGCCAATAACTTTACTGAACTCTCTTAGGAAGATCCCTTAACTATTATGCTAAGCCATATTTAGCCAAAAATAGATGTATATCTATCGACCAGTCAAAGCGGATTTAGACCGAACTGTAGCACATCAGACGTAGTAATATGGGCGCACAGGTGGCAAACAGCAAAAGTTTTAAAAAATGCAAACCTGGAAATGAACATCACTGGCATTATGTCCGCCGCTTTCAACACAATCAATAGAAAAGAACTACTGACAATTTTAAAAGAAATTGTGGAAGAAGACGAGCTGCGCATCATGTGGTTTCTACTGAGCGAAACCACACTAGATGTTTAAGTGAATGGGTGAACCCAAGAAACTCCTTTCGCCACCAATATCGGTACACCACAAGGGGACAGTCTAGGCCTAGTTCTTTTCACAATCTATTTGGAAAATGCTCTAAAAGATATCAGGATTGCGCAGAACAACTCACTGCAGCCTGCTCATTGTATGCACTCTGAAATTATGCGGATAACATTGACTTCATAGGAACAGAGCATAAGCATCGGGATATTGAAAAGAACCTAAAAACGCATAGCTTGAAAGTGAACGCCGACAAAACAGAGCATACATGCATTAGGAAAGACACCAAAGAATGGAAAATCTTTATAAGTTGGTTCACTTCTAGGAAGCAAAGAGGATATCGAGCGCCGAAAACAACTTTCAAACATCGCGCTTCACAAACTAACAAATATTTGGAAGAGAGCAAACAAAACCGAAAACTAGACTTCAACTTTACAATGCTTTAGTTAAATCAATACTATTATACAACTGTGGCACATGGGCTTTGACAAAAACAGACAAGGACAGACTCGATAGAAAACAACTCAAAAGACTTAAACTCCTTAAAATCCAATACCCGACAAAAATATCAAACCATTCACTTAACAATTAACAAGGAGAAGCTCCTCTATCCCTCCAAGAACTTGAGTCTAGATGGACACATATTAAGACAAGATCCGTGTTTTCCGGCAAACGATGCAATGCAGTTCTATTTTGTAGAAAACAAAAGACCAAGGGGTAGACCAATAACAACACTTTCAGTTACTTTAAATAATGACCTCAAACACGTTCCAGGAGAGGAAATGACTTTCACATCACAGGAAGACCTGGACTTAATTCGAGACATTGCAGAGAACTGAGATGAATAGAGGACCTTCAACGCGGAGATAAGAGGAGCAGACGGAGCTGTGTGGTCAGATGACCCTACAAGCGAGCAGCGAGAGATGAAGTTTACATTGAATTAAGTAAAAAACAGTTGCAAATCCAAATGACATTTTAATTAAAGCAAATACTGAAAGAAAGAAAGAAAGAAAGTATACAAAAATGAACTTATAGCACCTTTTTTAATGCCACATACCTTGTTCAAATTTTTTTGGACTGCAAGATATAGCATTAACAAGTTCTTCAATCTGTTCTTTCATAACATTTGGGGAAAGATTCTTTATTTGAATTTTGGTTGATTTGCGGCTGTGGATGAAAAATCATTGAGAACATTTAAGGATACAATTCACTCAACTGAGATTCATTTTATCTCACACATAGAATAAGAATACAAGGTTCATCCCGAAAATAAGTTTCCACCCCTCGTAGCCCATAAATTACCCTTTATTTAGACAGTAATGTTTTTACTATTTTAATGTTATTTTTAACAAAAGTGTTCAACTATAGCAGCACCCGCTGCAGCGGGACCTCTGAAGAATCCTGTTTTCCTCATACACCAAGTCATTACCTGTGTATGGGTTTAAGGAGGCAAGAACTGGCCTGAGCATCGATACAGTGGGAGGAATAGTGCAGGCTTTAGAGAAATCTACTTTCTTTTAGCTTTAAGCAAAGAACTTTTCCGTCAACAGTGGGCAAGTCTTCATAGGACTGAAGGGTCATTGTGGGCTTGGTTTGCAATTGTACTCAAAGCCAGTGCAAGGTTCATATCTGCCTTTGCCTAGTTCACAAGTCTATGACCATTGTCACTGTTAGGAAGGGAGGGGGATGATTGTGGCATTGTCATTGGCCTGTCCAGTGCAGTGAGGGGAGGCACTGTAGGCCTAGAGCAAGATAATGTACTGGTATCTAATTCTAAGCTTACACAATTGGTAAAATAATCATGAGTGATGGTTGTGGATGAGGGGAGGGAAGGAGTGAGGAAACTCCTTGGAAGTCATGTTACGTGCCTACATGGGAGTGCCATCAAAGCAGAATTTTTTTTCATGAACTGCCCTGAACATTCCTATTGCGGGAACATGTCTACTATAGTATTTTTCTCCTGCTGTGACATGTTGTACTATATATTTTAAAATAATATATTTTTATCACAGAGGGCCCTTTATAATTTCATTTCTAAAAAAAATATCTGAGAAATTTCATACTAGCAACATGTACTGGTAATTTAGACTTAGAAAAGGGTGGTACCCTTTCTGTGAAAATCCTTCCTCTTATTCTACAAGTACAACTTTCAAAATAAGAATTCACTATATGCCTCGCATTCTGTCCAAATGAGTCGAAAGTTAAAAGGCTTAGTTTGGAGATATATTTGCTAAAAAGTAATGGTTGTTCAGAAGTCAATTTTTTTTTTATTTTGAATATTGATGCTAAAACCATTTCTAAACAGTTTCCACACCTAATTGATATTCAAATTTCATTTTTAGGTGTTTAATTTTAATTGGTATGGTTGCTAAGACCTCAATACCTTTATAGTTGTCTAAACTTTAAATGCTGTTTTCTCCCCTTTCTGAAATTTCATATTATAAGACTTACTCTCCCAAATTCAAAGGCTATAACTTTATGCAGAAGCATGATAGAGCTTTTCTGTTTGTTGTATTTGAAAGTAGAGAAAATAAGCTTTTCTGTGATTCCAATATCTGACTACCTTCCAATTTCGACTTAAAAGACTCATTTGGACTGGTTGTAAGACACTATATTAATCCCTTTCAGGAATTTGACCTTGTTAATCAGCATAACTGTGTTGCCACAGAGCAGGGCCCACTAATGCCTCTTTCACGGAGTGTAAACAAAGGTCTCTAACAGTCTAAGCGTCATTGGGAACAGCAATATCAGCTGATTTGAGGATGTACAAAATACATGGGTATGATGGGATCTGCATGTAGTCATGAAAAACAGAGTACTTTATATGTCATGAATGGGTTAATTTGCAGCTCAAGATCAATGCTTATGAGGTTTCCCTAGTAATAGCTTGTACTTCTCAGTAAAAAAAAACTTTGGTCTTTGGGAAGAAATACATTCCACTGCTGGAAGTTTCTTTGAGTCAACGCAAGAGCTCTCGCAGTTTTAGCCAGAAAAAGAGCAGACATCTTTCAATTTATTTGACTGTTCATAATTAATGGTATAAATGAAAAAAAACAGCCTCATTTCATTTTTTTTTTAATTTCTAAAAACATAAATCTTAAGTTTGAATACGTAATTTTTTTTAAAATTTTAAATTGTGCCTGTACAAAATAATTACCTCCGTCTTCCATTCGAGGGCTCAGCTTGCAGAACAGATCCATCGAGAGTTAAACCTGATAAAAAAAAAACGCAAATTGATAAAGTCAGATGATCCAGTTTAGAGTAAGATGCAACTGATTCTGTCTCATGGTTTGTCCTTACTGTTTAAACCTGCTTCGTTTGCTGCTACTCTAACTTTTTCTCATACTAGCTGCTGTTCAAACCATGTCTGCTTCAGATAAAACCAGTATAAAACTTTAGAAGATGAACTATGGATACTAGATTTTTTGTCCCTTTTCTTTTGTTCTGCATAATTTTAAGTACTGCTTAGTATGAACAGTCAGTTGGGCCATAAGGGGTTTAACACTAACAACAGGATTCCACAGTAGGTGGGGCAACCAGGGCAAACCAGGCCTAAAATAAGTTGCCCTAAGACTAAGAGGCCTAACTAGTTTAGAGTTTGCTTAGTACTCTAAAAGATGACAAATCATTATTAAATAAATATATCTATATTTAAAAAGCATAAGCCATTTCTTGTTATGGAATTTATTATTTAAGCTAAATTTGTCTTTGAATGAGAGGATTTCCCTACCGGAGCCCCACTATTTTTAGGCATTCGCTATTTCTAATCAATTGCAACCCCACCCCCAACTTACCGTTTAATTTTTTCACAATTTCTTCAACCGACATTTTGTCTTGAACTGTCACAAATGCAAAGTTTCTTTTCATGACAACGTTGTTGAATGATATGGCATGCTGATCCAGAAGTTTACGCAAACTGTCTTCATTTGCGTCAGCTGAGAGGTTCCCGATGAAAACTTTCTCCATCACTACCGCCTGTGCAGTCAGGCTCAATGAGATGCAGAGAAATCAAGAAGCTATTATCCTTTAAATTTGAAAACAATAAGTCTAACCTGGATCTAGATTAAAATTTAAATTTGCTTAGCAGTCCGATAATATTTTGATTCTAAGCACTGGCCTTACTTTCTTTTTCACTGAAGGCAAGTAAAACAGGTTGACTTGGCAGATCCGTATGCCGGTATGTCATGCAACATGAAACTGAAAGCCCTGAGTTGAGACTTGGATCTTAGACTTTGAGGCTGTAGTGTTTAAAGCCTATAAAAACTATTTGATTTAGATCTCGTTGATGTCTTGCTGAGATCAGTTCTAGATTAGGCCTGGGTGAGTTTTTCAACTGAAGATAAGTCAAAATCTTGATACTAAATTTTAGTTTTGCCTTAGATCTAGCACACACGTATGACAACCGACCCTTCACTTCTACAAAATACCTTGATCCGTGAACGGAAGTCAACTTTGGTGACGCAATGTTGAACAATGGAAGGTGAAACAAATAATTAAAGTTTACACGAGTTCGATCTGCACCCATGATGGTTGTAACGAACCTTGAGAGAAAAGATTAATTTCAATTTGTATTATGATATCGTAATTTATCTGTATTAAAATAGATAGTAATTTGTTTTTGCAGTTGTTATTCTCAGAAATATGTAACCTTGTACCCCTCCATTATGGACTTACCCCTCAACTGCCGTTTTTTTCGCCTGAGAACTTTTTTTTTTCTGTTTAGGCCTAGTTTGTTTGTCCACAAAGTTGACAGAGACACGTGTTTTTCAGGGAAGGCGAGTGTTCTTTACTGAGTTTCCAATCACTGTGTCGTCTGCCTTTGATAAATGAAATCGCGCTGACCTTGAAAATGAAAAATCTATTCGTTCGCTTACTATTTCAATCAAAAGAAAATACTAGGCCCTGGTGTACTACATTTTAGGTTTCATTTTAAAATGAGACTTAATATCGTTCAGTTATGCGAAAGAAAAGGAATTTTGGGCATTTTTAAAGACATAGACCTTGAGAAGCCTTTTACGGACCATTATTATACACACAGTTAGCCCACGATTATTTATCGTTCAACCGACAAAGAGTAGGTATGGATCATCGATGGAAAGATAGTTTGTCGATGAGAGGAGTTCCGCTTATAGACGATCAATTTTTTTTTATCTACGGACCGTCAGTTCTTCGACTTTAAAAAACAATGGCGACTCCATACAAAACCGCAGAATGAAGGGAAATACGGAATCTGAAATGTATTGAAAAAGCAACAAAAACATTTAAAATTTTTATTTTGGTTAATCGGCGTCAAATAACTATCTTCGCACGAAAGTTTGCTAAGTTTGGGTCGCTTATTACGACAATGGTATTATTTTATTAAATTGTACGATATTTTGGAAAATTATAAAACGTTTTTTAATTCCGCCTAGGCCGACAACAAAGGGAACGCCGCCTGTACTAGACACCTGAGCTTCAGTTCATCGATGGAAAAATATGTGGCTGTGCTAGATATTTGGCGAAGGAACCAAGACACAGTCGATACCATCGCTCATCTACACGCTCATTCTCATCCAAATATTGTCCGAAATCCTAATATTCCTTAGGCATAGGACAGTGTGCCAATGAGCCGACTGTGTGTGTCAATGACCAGTAAGAATACTAAATTATGCATGAAGAAATAATGATAAGAAAAAAAGAAAAAAAATACATTCTGTTCACTTGAAATGGGTACAGAATTTCCCTGATGGCGTCTGGAAGGTATCAGCTTACTGTGCCTAGTAGCCTTGCCTAAGGTTCTGTTGATACACACGTAAGTCTTCTACCACTGTTACTACTTTTGCTTCCTCTACTTCCACAACACCAACGTTACTACTACTACTACTACTACTACTACTACTACTACTACTACTACTATTACTACTACTACTACTACTACTACTACTACTACTACTACTATGCCTTCTTCGATTCACAGCTAATTTTATACACAGAATCTTTCAATTAGTACTACTTTTGTATTTTGGCTTTCTACTATTTCTACTAGTGCAACAACTACTACTTCTACTATTATTACTACCTGCTCTTGCGACTTGGCTTACATGTACTACTACTAGGCCTAGTACTAGTTTACTTCTATCACCTCTACTGCTGCCGCTAATACAAAGGCCTACTAGTTCTACTAATGCGATCATTATTAGTAAGCCTACAGCACTCCCGACTTTACGAGAAGCTGCCCAAGGCAGCAGAACAAGAGACAATTTTTCGCAGGGCTGTCAGTGGCTATTGTGTTTTTACCGCCCCGCCCCACATCCCATAATTCCAAACACGATATTGCAACTGATTTCACACATTGAGCGATATTGGTAAGTTAAATTCGGAAATTACGGACATTCATTTTTGTATTGATATTTTCTTGTACTTTTTATCATAAATTGTGATAACATAAACATACGCTTGATATATAGAGGGTCTACAGAAATTTTAAGATAAATATTGTTACTATCCATAATATGAATGTAGACAAAAAAGGAGAGTTGATGATGCTGTGTTGGTATTTTTAGATAATGCTCTACGACACCTAGAAACTCCAAAAAACTATTGTAGAATTCTCTTCGTAGGTTTTTCCTCAGCCTTCAACACGATCCAGTCCCATTTATTCATCCTTAAATTAAAATTTATTAACTTTAACAAAAGCCTGATCGTTTGGATAGCAGAATTCTTAACAAACAAACCACAATACGTTAGATTAAGAAATGGGGACCTAGATGAAGGCTCTGATTTAATAATAACAAACACAGGAGCACCCCAGGGGGCAGCACTATCTCCCTTTCTCTTTACAATTGTCAATTGAGAGATGCTAAAACGACTCATCTGATTAAATTTCCATACGAAAAGAGCCTGCAGGGGATGATAGGGAGTAATGAGACTGAATATAGAGAAGCAATTGAATTGTTTACTACTAATACTAGATGGTGTAAAGAACATTTCTTGTTACTAAATGTTTCAAAAAGAAAGGAGCTCGTGGTAGATAAAAAAGAAAAGAAAATGATATTACCCCTCTCTTCATCAACAATCAGAAAATAGAAAGAGTAACATCATATAAATATTTGGGAGTCACCATAGATGATAAGTTAAATTGGACCATACATTCGGACAACATTGTCAAAAATATGAATACGTAAACTGGATTGTTTTCACGTAGATAAGACCCTTCTGTGCATGTTCTATAAGGCAGTTGTTAAGAGTGTCATAACGTTTGCTATAGCTTGATGGGGTGGAAATGCTCAAGAGAGTAGAAAGATGAAATTTAATCAAACAATCAACAGAGCTAACAAAATGATGAAAAACATAAAAGAGCCTTTCTGTGATTTCGAAATTCTTTACGCTTGATACTGCCATGAAAAAATCTTATCAATTGTAAAAGACGCCATGCACCCCCTTTGCAGCCAGATTAGGTACTCAGGCAGACCTGGAAGACCAATTCTTTTTAGGTGCAAACACGAGCACTTCATGCCCTATGCTGTAAAATTTTTGCCATGATGTGAAATGCCTTTCTATGTTTACTTGCGTATCTATCTATTTTCCTTGTCTGTCTATTAATGTTGAAATTGTTCGGTAGCTAATGTAAGTGAAAGTGTGAAAGTAAGTGATGTTTGTTTACCTGTGAACGTGCCTATGTATCTTCTGTATTTCATGCTGTAAAACCAAAACAATGAGCCTTATGAGGACAATAAACTTATTTGAACTTGAACTTGATGATGTTGAGGTAGGTTTATAACAACTACAAGCGAAGAGACATTTGAAAATTCAATAATGATAGCCTGAAGGCTATGATTAATCAAAGCCTAATAAGATGTTGACATAGAATAATAACGGTTGCAAGCGACAAGATAGGCATATTTGTGAATTCAACACGGTATTATAATTATGTCAAAGCCGAAACATAGCGCTGCTTCAAGGAGAGGCTACAGCAAAAAAAAAAGTAATCTATGTACACGCATGCTGCTGTAACAGTGGCTAAGCTTTGTAATGTTTCGCAACTCAATCAAATCTTAAAGTATAGAAAATGATATGCCTTGTCGGGATACACCTCCTCCACCGCGAATCTCAAATACGCTGAAATATTCCAATAAAAAGAAATATTCGACATGTGTACAATAACAAAAATTTCGGGGGATGCCAGAAAAACATTTGACTCCCCCCCCCTTTTTTCCCCC
>BMAT01005902.1:410743-422153 GCA_019649035.1 Elysia marginata | reverse complement strand
TACTGCTACTATCACTACAACTACTACCACCACCACTACTACTACTGCTACTACTACTACTACCACCACCACTACTGATACTACTACAACTACTGCCACTACTACTACTACTACTGCTGCTGCTACTACTACCACCACCACCACTACTACTACTACTAATACTGCTGCTGCTACTGCTCTACTGCTGCCGCTACTTCTACAACTACTACTACTACTACTACTACCACTATTACTACTCCAATACTACTCTACTACTACCACTACTCTATTATTACTACTACTACTCTACTACTACTACTACCACCACCACCACCACCACCACCACTATTACTACTACATGTACTACAACTACTACTCTACTACCACCAACATCACTACCACCATCAAAACTACTACTGCTGTTGCTACTACTACTTTTTCTACTGCTGCTGCTGCTACTACTACTACTACTACTGCTGCTACTGCTACTACTACCACTACTACTACTGCTACTATCACTACAACTACTACCACCACCACTACTACTACTGCTACTACTACTACTACCACCACCACTACTGATACTACTACAACTACTGCCACTACTACTACTACTACTGCTGCTGCTACTACTACCACCACCACCACTACTACTACTACTAATACTGCTGCTGCTACTGCTCTACTGCTGCCGCTACTACTACTACTACTACTACTACTACTACTACTACTGCAGCTGCCGATGCTGCTTCTTCTCCTATTCGGGGCCTAGATAGCTCGGTTGGTAGTGGCTTCGCTCCGTGGCAAAGAGGTCGCGAGTTCGAAACACAGCCGAGCATAGTCCGGGCCCCTACTGGTTGGGTCGGTGTCGGTATAATGTGACCGGCTGAGGCTAAGTCATGGTATCCCCGCTAGTCTCTGGGTGGCAGCCCGTAAATTGTCATTGGGACCCAAGCCCTGAGAGCACCTTTGAAGTGGAATTGGGCTTGTAAAAATACCCTTCAATCAAAACTTCTCCTATTCAATCTGCGGCAGGTGTGTTACTTTTCTAAAGAAAAGTTTAGTGCCTCAATGGTTTGCAAATATACTGGACCATTACATGTATAAAAAAGAAGTAGCGGATTCAGTTTATCACAAATGCTACACAGCGTTTTAAATTGTATGCTATACACTTATCTGATATTGTTATCTAGCTCCTGCAGTTGAAGAGTTACCAGTTACAAAAAATGTAGGGATGAGGAGTTGTATGCTTTATCATGATCTTATTTTATTATTACCAATGTGATTCGTCGCAACTTAGGAACAATTCTTTTTTATCTACAGTACATCTCAATCTACGTGGATTACTCTTACTTATCCGAACCAGCGGATTTACTTACTTATCCGAACCAGGGATTACTCTTAAGTCATGTATTTAATATTGTAATATGGATTTTCATTAAATGTATTTTCTTACATATGTGGGAACCTTTCCTCAATAAAGTTAAAATGTTATTCAGTGTTCATTTCAGACTCAGTGTAATACTTGTAGGCCCTATCATTTAGTCAAGAATAGCAAAGCTTTGAATTTTTATCATGAAAGTTAAAATCTTAACTTCATAACACAAACAATGTTTTAGAGTGTCCTTTATGACAAAGAATACAAATACATTGTATCACTATCACTGCCCTACACGCTACCTTCATATAGCCTATCAGTAAGTAACATTTTGTTTTTCAGTGGTAACTCACTAGTACAAAATTGTTTTTAGACAAGTGTTTTAACATTGTCAATGTCTCCAAATGTTCTTCAGGCCAATGAAAGCTGCAAATCTAATCTCATTGTGATAAAATTAACTAAAATAGAGTAATATTCAATTCAAACAAGTTGTTCTCTACCCCTTGGCATCCATACATCAGCCCATGAAGCAAAGCCTCAATGATCAAGACATCACATACAAAGTGAATAGTTGGCCTGTCCTTTGCTTTTGGATACTGCTATTTCTGTACAGAGTCTGGGATGTACACACCAATCCAAGACTACATTGGAATCGTTTGATGTTATCATTAAATATAATAATCTGCTTTTGAGTGACTAAAGTTAGATTTTTGCTGCTGAAGAGCTTTCTCTTTGTATAATCCTACAGCTGCTTTTTTGGTTATGGCGTTATTGTGAACAATAAAATGGTGACAGCAAAGAAAATGGGAGAAAAAGCTGAGCGGGGTTAAATAAAATTTGTGAAAAGAAAGAAATAGTAGAGGGGTTAACCGATTTATCTTAAAACCTTTTTATGAATTAATAAACTTGGCAGATCAAGAAGACATAAATCTACTTATGTGTCGATGTAAACTTGTAATGTGCAAACAGATACTAAAGATAACAAAAAAGGACTACTCGGATTGAAAATAAAGCATTATTGTTTATTGAGAAAGAAAAAAAATATAACCACTTTCATAAAATGCAATAATTCAAGGTTCCTTGTTAAACTGGTTAAGTCAAGCCTCTGGGGATACTAAAGAACTAATCTTCGCATACACAAATATCAACAATGTTGCTTTTTTTGCAAATCACATATAAACAGAGATACATGTATCTAATTAGCGTAATGATCGAAGGGCTTAAGCATGGTACCGTACTAAATAATAGTCAGTTGTATTTGAGACGATGCCAATGTGAATTCTAAATCATGTCACATCTACAGTGGGTACTGTTATTTAATAAATGCAAACGACTAGGATCCAACAGATCTTTCTCAAATGTAACAGAGCAACAACAATCTACATGAAGTATACATTATATATAGAAATCATTAATTTTTTAGTAAAAATTCATACAAATCTACTTGCATTACAAGGCAATTGAGATTGAGTTAGCAGAGGAGTATAAGAATACAAAAGGCCTATTGTTTAATTTAAAAATGAGCCATAGCCTTTTTAAGTTCTGTACATTCTGTAGTGAAAAAAAAAAAGAGGCAAGTTATGAAGATACATCTGTACATGAATTTAACAAGATTAAAGCCTGGGGAGCAACATGAATAAAGAAATATACACCATTTAGTGATACTTAAGAAAAAAAAGCCTAAAAAATCGGTACAGACAGGACTTTTTGGTGAATGATAAATTAATGAGAATTGTACTTTGGCGATAGCTTGTACTCCTTAAGGCATTTATGACTGTTGGCACAACAACCCAAACCTATCATCTACATTGATAAAAGTATTTTTACTATAATGCTAAAGGCTAACAGCAATTGTGTCTCTAATGTACAAAATGAAAAAAAAAGGGTTATACACTTGTACAGACATTCAGACACATAAAGAAAAGGTAAACTTAAGAAGAAGAAAAAAAAGTCAGTTTATTGTCTTCATTCTTACAAGATCAATAACTGCATTTGTCTTGAGACCAAGTTTTTTTTATGGTGGACATGCAACTTTTTTTATTTGAATGGGCAGTTCGTAGAGTTTTTTGTGATCTTTTTATAACTATTTCTCACCAAAATATTCAATTGATTTTTCAAGTAATACAAAATGAAGAGGATTTCATTTCAAGCAATTTTAGATTTGGCAGCTCAAACAGGTGCCTTTTGAGACAGCCCCTTGTCTACACCAAAACCCAACACATTTACAGAGATTGAACATCACATAAAACAAGGAATCCTTCATGATACAGTTTAAGAAATACAGTATAAAATAATTTGGCAAAGATGCTCGATACTACAAACCATGACTTCATTTTCAAAAAAAGATTATACAGTGGAATCCACTTAAAGTCAACACCTTTAAGGGAAACTCTTGCTTAAAGTCAACACATTTTTTCAGTCCCTTTATTAGGATTCTACTGTATAAATTTGTAGTATGAAAAACAGACCAGTAAAATTTACATGTACTTACACTTTGTACAGTGATCAATGCTTAACCATCCTTTGTCTCGCCACCAGCCCTAAATAATGAAATATCAGAAATTCTATTTTTTTGCACACACCTTTTTTAAGTATTTCTTTCTTTTCCCCTATATCTTAAAGTGACAGAAGTCGCATATCTTTCACCAAAGTATTGATAAACTCAGTCTGTTTTGAATGTTTTGAAGCTAAAAAAAAATGCACTGTTCCAATAATCAACACCTTGTTTAATGAAAATTACGAAATCCTCGTTAGGAGCGATTGCGACACACCTCCATTTGTTCTCCCTATTCCATAATTTGTTTCTATCTCTCAATATTTCAATTTCTTTTTTCTTCAAAGAAAAAAGTTCACATCATTGCAAATAGTAATATCAAGTACATTAGTAATAATGTATTAGTTTTTTTAATGCTGACAATTCAACTACAAACTGTAAAAAAAAATCAATGTATATGCTAAAAATCTCAGACTTTTTCGTTACTAACTGGAGCACTTTCAATGCATTTGATGCAAACTCATAATACCATCATCTGTTGCTCCATTAACAAAAAAAATGTTACACTTTAACAATTTCTTTTTAAATTTGGCTCTGAAGCCTTTATATTTGGATGAAATTTCAAGGTATAAAATAACAATTCAATAACAATAGGTTACTTTATTACTAATGCTTTCAGTGTAAAAGAAATTCTAAAATTGTTCTTGAGATCCAATTCTTTCAAGAAAGCCATTTAACGATTTTAAGAGTAAGGGTACAAAGTGAACATGCAGTGCGCAGGTGAAAGACAAAAAATACATAATTACTTTTTTTTGATTCAATACACTCCCCTGAATATTACTGAGCTTAAAGTGTCAAAATGTGAAACAATTGTAAAAATATACACTTTGCTCTTTTATCACCCAACCACAGAGTTTTAAATAAAAATTACTCTTTTAGAAGCTGCATGTAATAAGTGGTACTAGGGAATAGGTTATATTTCTAAAATCTAAGATGTACGTATTGGACTGCATTCAAATCAAGTAAGTGATGACATGAGCCTATGTAAATACTACATAACACTTCAATGCTTTCTGCAAAGCAAAGTACAAGAAAACCGTTTCAAGGTTATTTGCGTAGCTGCTCAATATATATATATAGGTATATAAGCGCATCAAAATTCAACACTGATGAAGTAAGACTCACTGACATTTTAACGAGGGATGAACTCAAGCCAAAATAACTCAAACTGGGATACTTTAAAAGCTTGTTTCAGATAATTCTATATATACTTTGTTCCTTTTATGTATGACCTATAGTTTGTATGAAAGAGACTTTTACTGCCCCCAACAAATGTAAGCAATACCATGATAATACTGGCCTTTTCTTTTAGAAAAAAATTGTTTTAGCATTAGTAAAACCCTTACCACATGTGTTAACATTTACTGAACCCATTATTATATTTACTTTGACCTGAAACAAAAATTTTCGTTGAAAAGTGAAGAAACGGCGAACTGGCTAGAGACTTACTTCATCTTGAGGTATTTTAATTATTTCACATAAGTGAAGCAACAATGAATCAAACGATTTGACACATGCATCTATAGAATACATGTACATAAACCATATTTAGTTCAAGGTAAGTTTTAAGAGTTTATCCCTTATCTCAAAATTTGTAAAATTATTCCAAATCTGAGTAAATGTTATGGGAAAATATTGAGGCGTAGTAGGAGTGCTAATTAAAATTTACTTATTGCCAATTAGGAGACAAAAAAATTCAAGTCTACTTAATTTAATAGATTCTTTAAGTTTACTGTTTCATTCTTCTCTCTCTCTCTTTTTTTTTTTTTGTTTACTATATTGAATGGACAAAAAACTTTAAATAACTCTTTTGAGAAAGCTATGATAATGCAAGCAGTTTTATAAGGTTTGGAAGTTAATTAAATCATATTCTTTTAAAGATCAAATCATCCAAATTAGCACATTGCTACACCCAATTAATATGGGCTGGTCAGAAGAAGCAAAGTAAAAGAATAAAACAATGGGTCTCATTGTCCAGAAAAATATTTTTTAAATATAACATTTCTTGCTCCTCTATTTTGTTTCAAACAGTTTTCAAGGCACTTGGGATGATGGTCAAGTCACAACATACACTCATCTTATAAAACATAAACACACAAATAAATGAGTAAAAAAATAATTTTTCATTGGTTTGAAGCACAGAATTGGCAATGCTATTAAATAAAATATCTGAGATATCACAACTACATCCAACTTTAGAGAGTCGTCGCAACCTTGCCAAAGACATTTTAAAATGCAATATAACTAGTTTTCTTTAACGGTACTTCAATGAGACCTCTGACATAGCCAAATTCAGGTATCAAAATAAGATATACTTGTACCTTGTATAACACTGTCCTGAGTCTACAGAATACATTTTGTTTTCACTTAACCTTCCAAACCTAAAGCAAAATATACATTTTATCCATGTTATTTTGACTATACACCTTAATGAGTAATAAATGTACAGGACAGGAATTGAAGACATTTAATCCATTAATTGAAGAAAAATATATATGCAAAATATACATGTACATTGGTCAAGCTATTAAAAAAAAAACTCTTTAAAAAAGCTCTTTCACGAATTGATTGCACTTCTTAAGTATTTAATACTTATAGTAATGAATAAGTTATGTTAATAACATTTTTTTTTGTTAATATATAGGCATTATCTTTCTAATATTTATTACATCAAGTCATATTTTTTAAATCAAAGCAAAACTTTAATACTTTCATTTAGATAAAGCGATAACAACAACGCATTGTTATAGTCCCATGATATCATTTATTTACAAAAATGTAAGCAAATGATGGAAAAAAAATAAAAGCTATCTTACAACTTTGTTACACAGTGCTTTGTTTAAAGCGAGCCATGGCAGTACAATAAACATTAAATTTAACAACCAACTCTGATCAACAGTTAGTGCATGTATTTTGCACATGCTTTAGTGACATCAATTATTTTTTCTCCAAAAGGTGAATGAGTAGCTTTATTTGACATAAAATTTGATCTTTTAAGTCATACATAAAAAAACAAAGTTCTCATTCCAGCGACATCTAAATCAGTAACAACAAGAAAGATTATCCGTGGTTATTTACAATCTTGGCACAACACCTAATAACAAAAGGAGACTTAATTCAAAGAATAGTAAGGCTTAAAACTTTTACTTATCCCATCCTTCCTCTAGATTTGTAGATGTGAGAATTTCAAGCAGTTATTAAATTTTATATTGAAACTTTAAACTTTTACTTAGCCCATCCTTCCTCTAGGTTTGTAGATGTGAGAATTTCAAGCAGTTATTAAATTTTATATTGAAACTTTAAAATTGCTTTGCTTACAATAGCAATGCCTTTGAAAAGCCAAACTGCAACATGCGACTCTCTGATGTACTTTTGGAAGCTAAACTATATAATTTTACACATTAACTCAATGGTTAGGTAGTTCTCACATGCCCTGTTATTGTTTATAAAAAAAAAAGAAGAGGTTAATGTTGGAGCTACATAAAGCAGGAACAGAAAGCTTTCACTGGTAGAGTAATTGGTCTAGCACACTAAAAATTAACAGCACATGTTAACCACGGAAGAATTTCTCCATGGTGTGATAACTTGTAAACTATACAATCGCCCAACTGTTAAACATGTTTATCTTTTGTTTTAGGACCTTCAGACCATACAGCTCAGCACCTAAGGACCTAAGACTAGTGAGGGTTTTTTTTTTTCCTTTTCTGTTTTTTTTTTTTTGGTGGGGAGGGAGGAGACTTTTTAATTTATCATTTGTTTTCTTGTTTGCATGAAAGATCTGGAGTACTTCCCCTGAGTCTCTCCCTCTGAATCCAGGCTTGCATACTTCCAGGGCCCGATTCCTTCAGAGCAGGTCTAAGTTGTTCCCAGGCAGATGGACACTGCTGCTGGGTACTGAAAGATGAGTTATCACCACCGTGACTTTTCAGTTCTCCAGCATTGCTATTTACATTGATATGGGTAAGGGCTGAGATGTGCTCAAAGTCTTCAGCACCACCTACTGTATGTCTACGATGCTGATTCTTTCTGTTGCGTACTTGTTCTGGAGTTTCCATATTTTCTTTATCTCCTCGGTTTAAAAACTCTAAGTCAGAGGGAACCGCAGCATCATGACCACCGTGCCCTTTTTGAATTAGAGTGTTTGAATTTCCTGACTTAGCGGTTGGACGCAATGGATCAGACTTTGCACTCCGGCTGCTGTTTCTCCTCACAACCCTACCTCTTCCATTGCCACTATTTTCAAAATCAAGCTTTTTAGGCTGAGTGAGAACAACTGCGGCTAAATCTCTCTGCTGGGACGAGCTAGCTGCTGACTTTCCCAAGAATGACCTAAAGTCGGGCAAATCTCTTTTGCGTGACTGAGATGTGTTGGAGGCACTGTCAAGAGGGCTACCAGTTGTGGGGGAAGAGGAAGCAGCTCTAACATTGTCAGAGCGCTCAAACCTGCAGGCGATGCCAATTTTTGGGTCAGACTTTGCTGAGCGGTGCAGACTGGGATCCTGAAAAGACCTATCAGAGTCCAGAAGAGCAGCCATTGTGTAGCTTGTTTGCTTGGGATGGGAAGGTGCGCTTTTAGCCACATCCGTCTGCCATGGAGCTTCAATCATTTTCATTGCACTTTCAGAAATAGCGTTATCGTTTTTATGCACTTTTCTCCCTGCACCAGTAAGCTTGTATTTGGGATTGAGAAGGATCTGAAGCTTTTGGTCAAAGGTAGTTGTAATGCTGGTCAACAAATCTGATCCATCTTCTGAATCTGATGAGGCCCACGACGCCCTCTTGTCAATCATATCAATAAGAGAGTCCAGTGAGCCGTGTCTTCGGCCATAACTCTGACGCAATGAAGACACAGGCTTTTGTGATCCCTTGTCTCCACCCATGAACAACTGCTGCTTGGAGCTTGGCTGAAAATCTTGTTTCTCACGGTGCTGGGGCATGGGTCTTATCACTTCTTTAGGGCTTTCTTGAATATGTAAATCTGTCAAGAGAAAGTCTGGTGACTCCCTATGGGACAACTTGAGCTTCTGCTCCATGTTTCTTGAAGGCACTGAAACAGCTGTTGAATGTGGTTGAGGAGGAAGGGAATTATTGCTGGCTGTTTTTGAAGATGTTTTCATTCCTCCCCTGTGGTCTGAGTGCATGGTTTCTCTGCCTTTTTGGAAGGGAATCCTTTCATGGTCATAGGGATAATGCTCACCAAGATATGAGCTACTCACAACATCAGGCATTTTGGTGGTGGGAACAGATGAAGCAGCGGTATTTGCTCCAGAGAGCTGTGGGTGGCCTACTTTTCTGTCTTTGCTATCTGTGGTTGATCCTTTCCAAGAGGGAGCCAAAAACCATCTATCAAAGCCTTCATCAACATCTTCTTGCTCAAGTTCTAAGCGTGTACGCCTGTGCTCTGCCTCTACTCGTTCCTGTTCTCTTCTTCTTCGTTCACGCTCCTTTTGCTGCTTTTGTTCAAATGTGTGCAACAATGCACTTACATCGTTCCCAATGCGCTTTAGAGTGTCATGAATAGCATCTCGGCTTAGGCTTGTCGGTAAACGGCCCCCAGGATTTAAAATTTCCATTTCATCATCAAGTTCATCATTGCTATCAATAACATCTACCAAAAGGGATTCATCGGAAAAATACCGAGAGAGATTTGTGGCCCCCGTAGCTGTTGAAGAGGACAGTGACGGTGAAGGAGGTGTAGCATCAGCATATTGAAGTTCACCATAGTAGGGATCCGAGCTACTTCCTCTTGCTTTTTTGTTGGAGTTTGAAGAAACTGCCATTATTGGGGTCACTGGAACAACAATTGCACCACGAACATCAGATCTGGAACCTGCTAATGACCCTTTTTTATCGAGGAATTCTTCTGAAGCACTTCGGGAGCCTGATGATAGTTCTGCCTTAGGCATCGTAGTACGATATACTGCCTCGTCAATGTTGCGTTCACTGAATGTTTCAGGGCCAGATCCCAGCTTAGCAGTTCCATCACCAATATCAGTAACATCTTCCACAAGGTCCATGCTAACTGCTTGTTTCTGGCTTCGAAGCTTCTTGCTTGCAGCACCCACAATAGAGGAAATCAGCTCTTTGGTGCTAATAGCTGAATCTGCTTCTTCTGTGGGAAAAAAAAAGAAGAAAATTTTATTAAAGTTTAGCTCTTCTACATTCAACATTTCCCATTACCAAGCAATAAAACAATTTGTCTCGCACTCTATCCAAATGAGTATTTTGAGTCGCAAAGCCTAGTTTTGAGATATAGGCTTTCCAAGTTTGGGTGTTCAGAAGTTGTTAACTTTTTTAAAATTTTCAATATTAACGCTGAAACCATTTCTAAACAGCTTTCACACCTGATTCCTGTTGTAAATTTCCTGTTTTATGTATTTAATTTTAATTGGTATGTTTGCGAACGACTTTATGGTTCAATAAATTTAAAATGCAATTTTCTACCCTATCTGAAATTCCAGAAGTCCTACCTTGCCAACTTCAAATGACTATAACTCCACAACTCCACATAGGAGCATAATGGACCTTTTGTGTTTGTTGTTTTTGAAAGTAGCGAAAATATGCTTTTTTGTGACACCCATTTCTGACTACTCTCCAATTTCAAATTAAGACTAATTTTGACTAGTTACATGACATTTAAAATTCAGCCCTAATGTTGTTATGTGGGGACATACATTTTCATTAACTCTAAATCTAAATATCTTTTAAAAATCTTACCATTTTAGGTCACAACAATGCGAATGTACAACTTTCAAAATTTTAGAAGTGAACATCATGACAAAAACGTTGATAACTCTTATGACCTTACAGTGGATTCGGCCCAATATTGTAAAGACATTCCTGCCAAATGCAGGCCCAATGCAGAGCTGTCAAACTCTAGTGAACTTGCTCCAGTACTTTCGAGACCTCCAAATCATTATTTTTTCCATAGCGTATCAATACTCACTACAAGAACATGGTCCAGCTAAGATAAGAATTATCTGTGGGACGCCTATATGAGGAGGTTACTTGAAGATTTTGTTAAGTCCTTGATATTTGAAGTTGAACTGTCTCTACTTTCTATTAAGTACTTTTAAAGAAAGTTTTAAAAGACATTAGCTAATTTTTTTTTGGTAAGAAAAATCATTGAGTGGATTTTGCTAGGAATCTTCTCATCTAATAGTAATAGGCCTAGACTTTATGATTTCTCTCAAATTTTAGTAATCACAGATATTTTTCCCAAATTATGGCTAATTTCAGTATTTTAGATTGGACATCAGCACTAGTGTTTTGGTAATCATCCTGGTACTAATATATTCAAATCGGTACCAGTTGGCAGCTCTGCCACTATTGTAAAGGCATTACTATGGATTAGGCTCAATAAAATGTAAAGACATTACTATGGATTAGGCTCAATAAAATGTAAAGACATTACTATGGATTAGGCTCAATAAACTATAAAGACATTACTGTGGATTAGGCTCAATAAACTGTAAAGACATTACTATGGATTAGGCCCA